>JAGDFM010000199.1:2460-71374 GCA_019155715.1 Phytophthora pseudosyringae | reverse complement strand
GACCTGGAGGCCGCATCAGCTTTTGTAGCACGAATGGATTTCATGGCCGTCTTGTCACGGTCGATCAGCGGACCGCGAAGCAGCCTCTTGAGTACTTCGCTGGAGTTCGGTGCCGGCGAGTTCGTGGAACTACGACCGCGAACAAATCTATAGCCGGTGTCCAAGATTTTGCTGGAGGCGAGTTACACCTTGGCGACATTTTCGAGTAGTAGTACTGTAGACTGTCTAGGCAGTATGCATCGGGTCCAGCTGGATACTCCACACCAAGCTCCGCGCCGGGGATCAGAAATGCCAAGTTGAAGTGAACGGATCAACACCGAGTACTGTGTGGCGGCTGTGACGGCTGTGAAGTGTACCTAAAGTGCGCGGGAGTCTTACACGAAGAGGGTACTAGTACTGAAGTACCGTTTACGTCGAGGAAGCGTGGTTGATTCACGGCGCTCGCAAGAAAGTATCACGAGTGACAGGTTTTTGTCCGCCTTGTTTCCTGTGTAGCGGATTTCAGTGATCGAATGCTGGTTTCGATTCGAATCCCTCGATCCGAATGGACCCAAACGTGGGTGCCGCACGGCTGTCTGCTGCGGCAACAGCTATGGACAATATACAGGTGGATGCGCATGGGCCATCTTCGTGCGAGTGCTCGCTCGGCGTGACTTCATTCATCGCGCCGCGCGTCTCCTCATTCTTCAAAACGCCATATACTGGTATCCGCAACACCAACTTCGTTTTCTGCGCTCAAGATTGGACCGACGATGGTTTCCATTGCGCATCTACCGCTGATGCTTCTACTGACCGTCCTGGTCGCAGCTCTCTTGGCCATCGCCGGAGCCGACTCCGACTTCTCGGTGTCGCCCACCGCGACCGAGGGTGTCGACTCGAGCACAGAGCACGTCAGCTTCGTGAAGCATTGGACTCTCACTGCCACAGACACGGACAACGACGACGACGACGACAGCTCGGACGACGGTGACAACAAGATTGGCTCCATCAAGCTGCAGCTCCCGGGCCGCGTCTTCATCAGCTACTCCAGTAGCTTGCCTTCTGGCGTGCTGGGATACGCCAACGTGTCAGGCGACTCTCAGGGCGTGGTGGAGGCGGTGACACTGAGCTCCAACGACGACGATGAAGAGCTTGAAGTAAAATATGATAGCAGGAGCTCGAGCTCCACCGGGTACTTGCTGACGGAAATCTTCCTGGCAACGAGCAACACCGTGGACGACGTTGAGATCGAGTCGACCGCGGAAGTGATCATCGAGGACGGCGTGCTGGTCGCCAGCAACACGAACAAGGAGGTTCAGATCAAGGCCAGTGACTCGAGCGTCGTGTACATGTTGAGCTCGGCCATGAGTCTGCAGGACCTGAAGCTGGAGCTTTCGGATAGCGCAACGTTGCAGCTAACCACGGACAGCATCACGATCCGCGAGGACGGTCAATTCCAGGCGCACGACAAGTCCAGCATCACGGTGCTCACGTCGTCGCTCACCGTGGACGATCTGGATCTCGACGCCGAGGCTTCGGGCGTTATCTGCATTTCTGCAACTGAAGTGACTGCCAGCAGCTACGACGGTGAGGATGCCAGCAAAATTTCGCTCCCGAACGCCTCTTCCAAGTACACGTCCACCGGCACACTCTCATGCGACGAAGCGAGCACACCGTCTCGCGAGCCTAGCTGGGTGTCCAGCAGCGCCTGCTCCTCGACTCCTACCAGCACGTCCAGCACATTGAGCACTTCAACGTCCGCATCCAGCACGTCGACCGCAACTAGCGCCCCCAGCTCCACCACTACTGCGTCCTCTTCCGGTGTCAAGACGACCGAGCAGACTAGTGCTGCCGTACCTTCATCCAACGCGTACGCGGTCGGAATGGCTGTTATCACCGGACTGCTGGCACTGACCTCGCTGTAGGTATGCGAGTGAGTTATACGTCCAAGTATTAATACCTGATCAGGTGTTGACTACTGTATTACATGGTAGTGCTCGGATATTTTATCGTCGCGCTTCAAGAGCTGGACGACGCAGTTAGTTAGTTACCTGCTAGATTCTACGCTGCAACGAACACCATGCTCCCTTGAACAAATTACGTGACCATCATCTTGTTTTTGGCAGTACAGACACGAATTCGAAGTGTCCATGGTTGGCGTGGCCACCACGTTGTCGTGGAGGTGATCGTGCATGTAAGTTTGTGCACTTCAACATCCCGTCTCGGTGTTCGACGTCTCATGTGTGCCACCCTATGTACTTACGTGGACCACCCGAAAACGGTGTGCTGAACACTACCCCCTTTTCAGCGGGGCGTCGTCATATCCAAACGCTCCACACTCTCCGTCCGCTCGCCGGATGCCACCATCTTCTCGTGTGAAATACCCGCCCGCCCTTTCGCTTCTGCTCGCCGTACGTGCCTCTATCCTATGCGCCGCTGCGTGCTCTTTCCAGTCGTCCAACTCCGCTCCGAATCGCAGCGATATTGGTTGTAACGTGCGCCACCCCTCTCTGTCTTATTAATAGTGTCCCAATGGCCGCATGGCCTCAGCCGCCACGCTCGCCCAATAATGGTAGCGGGCGCTTCGCCTCGGACACAGCAGGCTTCCAGAGTCTCGGCGCCTTCGGCCACGACGCCTTCCTCGGCGGCAGTGGACAGCTGGCCGGCGGCCTGGAGCTGGGCGCGCTCGGCCTGGGGCTGGCTCCGCCGCCTCCGCCGCCCTCAGGGGGCTCCATGGGCCTCGGCTTGGGCCTGAACCTGCAGCAGCAGCAGCCGCCGCCGCTTCCGCCGTCTTCTGCCGGTCTCAGTGAGGGCGGCGCCGCCCTCTACCACCTGCAGCACCAGCAGCAGCTCCACCAGCAGCAGGAATTCATGATGGGGTCCGGTTCAGGCTCTGGGCTGAGCTCTTTGGCCTCCTTGGGAGGTGTGGAGCTCGGAGCACCAAGCAGGGACGCGTTCGGCCTCGGCTCTTCGGGTCTTGGGGGGCGGAGACTTTCAGGTGCAGAAGCTGCAGGGCCGCCGCCAGTCTCGGACAGACGGGGGTTCGATCTCTCGGACTCGATGCTCAATCTGGATTTGGGCGGCGGAGGGCTCAGCGGCAGTGAACGTGGAGGCCTCGGAGGAGGTGGCGGGTGGGGAGATACAACAGCGTCGGGCCTCTCGTCTGCGTCGCCGTCGGCGGCGTCACTGCGCGACCAGATGAACGCGCAGATGGCTGCGTTGTACCAGCACCCGAAGCCTCCGACGAACGAGCGTCTGTTGTTTCAGCCTCCGCAGCATCAGCGTCAGCCGCTGGCGCAGTCAGGAAATGACTTGATGGGTCTGCTCAACAATGGAAACAGTGGCAACAGTTCTGGATTCGGTGGTCGCGATCTGTACTCCGCGCCGAATGTGAACATCCCCGGTAGCAGCATGCAGTCGCCCGGGCTGGGCGGATTTCCAGGCTTCCCTGCCTCCAGTCCAAGCAACAACGGAGGTCACGGAGGTCTCGCACCTACCATGTCGCCCTCCCGGGGACCGCACTCGAGAAGCTCAACACCGTCGCGAACGCGCCGTTCTCCAGCGAAGTCTCCCCAGCTCCACCGTGAAAACTCGGCACCAAGCTCGCTGGCGGGAGGCCAGGGCAACTCGATTCATGTGTCGCCTGAGGTCACGAAGCCCAATGACAACATCAAGGTGCAGGTTTCGTTACTGGCGGAAGAGTGTATCGTCGGACGCGTTCTGCTTGTGGGACTTTTCCGTCTGGGGCAGCCGACGAATGATAAGCCTATCTTTGTGAAGCAGGTCCTTTTCGAGAACAAGCTCCATCGTAACTACAGGTACCTAAACACGCGTATCACGTTCCGCGCGCCGCGCTCTCCGGGAGAGTTCGAGTTCCGCGTGTTCGAAGACAAGAGTGGTCATAGCCATCAGCCGAATGGAAAACGACTGGGGCACTCGAATGACGATCATCACGACGGCCACCACCACGGCAAGGTCTCATACTCGAATGTGACAATCGCGCGCAGTAATCGGCTGAAGGTTTGTCTGGAGTACAGCCACTTCATCGACACGTTACGTGCGACGCACGACAAGTTTCAGCAAGGCGTGGTCGACGGCGATGCTGGCCTGGTGTTGAGCGCGCTTCTTGCGCTTATGCGGCTTGTGGACCAAGTGGAAACTGTCTTTTTGCACGGACATGCTCTGCTGGGTGATCTGCTGGAAGCGTGCCTTCGCTTGCTTGAGCGTCGTGCTCAGGATATTGCACGATCGTTTGCGGCCACCGAGACGATCCCGCACCCAATGGAGACTTTTCACGGCACGCTGCGCAATGTGCTGAACGCTGTAGAGGCCAACAAGTACGTGAGGGAGCTGGTGGCAGATGACCAGCTTGCTGACATTGCTCGCATTCAACGTGAGCGCTTTTGCCAAGTCAGCGGACTCTACTTCGCCAATGATGGTGACCGTTGTGATTTCTGGCTTGAACATTTCGGCTTTGCGCCAATTGAGATCGCTCCTTCGATTTCTGAAAGCGATGGTGAGGGCGAGATGCTCCACTCGGCACTGTTTGTCACGCGTGCATTGACTCGGTGGGTGGAAAGTGAGGCTGCGGTGCTCATGCCAGACCGCACTGCATTCCGTGCGTCGCGGCAGTCCATTTACGACCAACTACATGCTGAAGTCATTTCGAAGCTCTCGTTTACTTGCGAGTTGGATGTGTTCGGATCATCGGCTAACGAGTTTGGCAATGAGCACAGTGACATGGATATGTGTTTGGTGCTGCCGGAAGTCTCGACTCCAACGGTTGAGGAGAAGCAACGCATGCTGATGGAAGTTGTGGCGCGGTTGGAGTCTCGCCCTGATCTGTTCGCCTCTGTTGATACAACTCGCCTGACCGCGCGCATTCCGATCGTTATGTTCGTGTCTCGCGCTTCTGGCATCGAGTGCGATTTGTGCGTCGAGAACCGATTGGCGCAGCGCAACACTTCGCTACTTCGCGCCTACGCCAGCGCTGACCCACGCGTGCGCATGCTGGCGTATGTGATCAAGCGCTTCGTGAAACAGCGGCGTATGAATTGTGCTGCTGAGGGCACGCTCTCATCATACGGCTATTTGCTTTTGCTCATCCACTTTCTCCAGCGTCAAGACCCACCTGTGCTGCCTGTGCTGCAGGCCCTGCCTCCAAACTGGCCGGAGGAACCTCGCGAGAAACTGCCGAGCGTGCTGTGCCGTGGCCCCAGTGATGAATTAGACCCATCAGCAAGTGCCGATGGCCACAGCGGTATCGAGACGTACTTTTACGATCCGTTCGCGTTCCGTGAACCGAACGAGAAGCTGGCTTCTCTGCGCGAATTCTGTGCGCGCAACACGCAGACCGTGGGCGAGTTGCTGCTAAGCTTTCTTCGCTACTATGGCTTGCAGTTCGATGCCACGCGCGATGTCGTAAGTGTTCGTCGCTCAGACGCGGGCACGGTCACCAAGGACGAGAAGCGACACACTTCTCAGTGGCGCTTTACGACGCGGCTGAGCATCGAAGATCCGTTCGAGGTGGGCTACGACGTAGCTCACGTGCTGAAGGGCTCGCGTGACAAGTACATTCGCCAGCAGTTCGTGCGCGCGTACGTGCTACTTATGGATGGCGCTATCCGACACCAGGGCAAAACTGAGGGAGCCTCTGGCGAGGAAGGCAGCCAAACAGAGCAAGAAACGGAGGCTGACAACGAAGCTTTGGAGCGCATCATGTCGATCGTGAATGAGCACGTGCTGGAGGTGCCGTTCCTGCAGGCGCCACCGCTTCACCCGCTGTCGCCTGTGCCCATGCCAATGCCCCAGCCCCACGAAGGCTTTTGACCCACTTGACCATCATCACCCATGCAAATAGAAAAAACAAACAAAGCCTGAACATGTTTTGCGCTCGCGCAAAAAGTTGTTGCAACTTGATTCCTAACTTTGTTCGGGCTTTTGTCTAGTTCTGTTTGGTTTGGATAGCGCGCCCTCTGCAATACTATGTGCATTTGCGCAAGCTCAGAGTGCTTTCACCCTGCGCGGTGGCATCACTTCTTGCTGCTGTCTTTCACACAGAGCGTCCAGGAGACGACGAGCGCTTCCTCGGTTCGCATGTACTTCACGTGAACGGCATCAGCCACGCTCACAGTATAAGTTCCCCCCGCTTGGACCACTCCTTCTCGCAGATTCCAACCCAGCAGCTGCATCACAACAATTAAAAAGCATGACACGACGTTAGTTCATGATCAGACTCATGTCACTCTCAGCACCAGTATTCCTCACCTCTGTGCACGCCTTAGCATCAAGATCCAGCTCGAGTGTCGGTGACCCGGGCTTCGCGCTGCTCTGTCCTACCAGAAGAGCGAAAGCGTTTGGGCGGACACCATCCAGGCGTTCCTCGAAGCTAAACGAGGACTTCTTAACCATCGGCGTGGAAATCGATTTGGAAGCCGCTTTGCAGTCAATCTGAAGCACACTCTTCCGCATGTGCGACACAAGCTGCCATTTTACCCGCTGAGCTTCAGGCAGCGAATGCCGTGTCTCGCGCTCTTGAAGCGCCAGCATCTCCGTTTGCTGTTTCGCAAGCGCCTGGTTCGCCTCCACCAGCTTCTGACGTAGTGTTGCAAGTTCGTCACTATTGGCGGCTTTGGTTGGTGGTGCTGCTACTGCTGCTGGTGTCTCTGTTGTAGATGCTGGAGGAGACGATGAAGGAAGCAGCGGCTTGACTTGCTCCTGGAACTTGTCCACGATTGTCTGTAGCTGTGAAGTATAAACATCCGTATCCCGCTTTTGAATCCGTTGTGCCACCATGGCCCTGCCCAATTCATGTCGAAGTGCGCGGCACTCAGCGTAGTAGCGCTCCTTCTCCTCAAGCCCGACTCTCCAGCCGGCCTGCGAATCGCTTGGGAAGGAAGAGGATGGAGCGAGGACACTGGGAGGTACAGTACCAGAACTACTAGACCCGGGAGCTGTCGTTCCCATTGTGAGAATGGAGGCATCTGTGGGGAAATATGTCGAGTTCATCGGCTCTGACTTCAACTGCATATGCAGATGCTGCGTGTGGTGAAGACCTGTAGCATGGTTCGCGAAACCAGCAACTCCTTGGTGATGTGAGCGATGCAGGTCATCCAAACCAGCGCTTGTGTTGCCATTGTGCAAACTGCTTGACACACCACCCAAGGCTCCCGCTGAGCCATTCAAACCATTTCCTAGGCCTCCGCCTAACCGCGTCTCAAGCGCCATGGTCTTACTTGACAGCACGTTAGCGCTGTTGCTGCTGTCAGAACCTTTAATGATGCCACGACCAGGTCGCTTAATTCCACGATATGCAGCAGAATTACCCGCATTTTGTCGAACTAAACAACGAAAAAACGGTCCATACGAAAGACGTCAGAGAGCATTCCGCATCAAAATCATCGGCTTGAACGTACAAGGATTGCGACGAAGCTTGAGTACAACCGAGTTGCGTGATGTAGATTTGAGACGGCCAATAACTGTCGAAAACTGGAGTCCACGCACGGGCAGCCCAGACACCGCCACTAGGGTATCGCCCACGCAGATACCGCTGTTAGCTGCAGGCGTGTCCGGCGCGAGTCCTGTAATCTGGACGTGGTCGTCCACGCATGCGAGCGTAAGTCCTAATCCACCATTTCGCTTCGTGATCACACACTCGTACAAGTCGCCGGACTGGGGCTCCTTCATCACTTTCTCACGTGCTGCTGCAGCCGCGGCAGCCGCTGCACTCAACGGGTTGCTGCTGTTGTGAAGATGATGCCGCGCCTGTTGCTGCTGAATCTGCTGGTGCACCGAAACGGGTGCCGCCGCGGGGGCTGCCTTCACGACAGGTTCCGGCTTCACGTTTTCCGTCTTCTGCTTCTTGAGCGTCACACTCGCCGCTGTAACCAACTCCGCTTTCCTCCTCATCGCGGTTGTATTCCCTGTGACTGCAGGCTTCACCACCGGAAGCTCGCGTTTCACCGCTGTAGTCACCGTCGTCGTGGCCAGCATCGCCATCGCACCTGAAGTGGTCGCCGCGCCCGTGGCCGTCGCATCTCCGAGCAGCGACAGCGGGGCCACATCTCCAAAGTCCGGCAGCAGCGACGTCGGCGGGGACAACGCGCGCATCATCAGGCCAGGCGGCGGCAGCAGCGGCATCCCCATGGACATGGCCGAGGACGTCAAGCCAGAGCTCAACCCCTGCGTCACCGCTGCTGCTTGATTCGTTGGGGCCTCCACCGGCGGGATCAAGTCCATAATGTTCTGCAATAAATAATAAATAAACGCACACACACAAACAAAATAGCAATAAGAATTTACGTGCAAACCGTACACGTTATTGGCGCATAATGCAACGCACATCCGAGAGCTTCTTCTCGTCCGAGACGACGGCCGCGATCTGGTCCAGGAAGAAGTCGGCCGCCGACTTGCTGCCGGTCGTCGAGGCGGCGGTTGCCTGCGTCTCCGTGCCGGCGCAAGCCGCCGAGGTGCCGCCCAGCGCCGCCACGAGACTTTCGTCGAACGGCAGCGGCGCGAACGCCTGCGCGCCGCCGCTGCCGCCGCTGGAGGGGGACGCAGAAGAGACGCCGTTCTTGCCGATGGCGCTGTCCGCGGGCTTCTGCTGCTGCTGCTCGCCCGCCATCGCTGGGTTGAGTATCGTCGCTATGGTTCCGCCTCGTGTTGCAGCTTGTAGGGGCCCTCTGGCGACGGGACAAGCACGCGCGAGCACGCAGAGACGCGCCGGGAGCGCGCGCACACGAGGAGAGGGGCGACGAGGCCCTGCGGACGCTGAGAGAGAGCGGCGCGCAACACACGCAGACACCGAGCCGACACGCGCCAACCCAATGGGAAATGCCCGATCCGCGTCGGCCACCAACAATGCCGACTATGCCGGAGAAGCGCTGCGATTGGCCAAAAAGAGGACCAATCGGTTCCCACTACTCAAAGTGGGACTTTGTATGGGGGAGTGGAGAAAGGACGGCTACCCTCACGTACGTACGTAGCACTGCAACATCACCCGAGACTGCGAAAGGATCCATATTGGCATTCTTCCACAGACTCCGCAACTGGGCGGCAGCTCGTAAGTCTTGAGATAGTTACGACCGGACGTCCTGTGTGGACGAGCCCTGCCTATTGGTCCTGCAGCGATCGCGCGATGGCCTTGGCGATCTCGTCCTCTTCGTCGCTGTTGTCGATCGAAGTTGCAGCGGCGGAACTGGATGCGGCGGCAGGCGAGGCAGCAGGAGCGGGGGTCGGAGCGGGTGCTGCCGGTGTCGACATGCTCGCGAACGGGTTGGCCGCGCTAGAACCAGCAGCGAACGGGTTGGCGGCAGCTGACGAAGGGGCGAACGGGGGACCCCCGAGTCCTCCCATGCCGCCTCCTGCCATCATCTGCTGCATGCGCGCCATGGCGTTCGGGTCGCTCATCATTTGGTTGACCTGCTGCATCATCGCCGGGTTCTGCTGCAGCGCCTGCACGGACTGTGCTAGCATCGCCGGGTTCTGCAACGCCTGCGCCAGCATGGGGTTCTGCTGGGCCATTTGCTGCACCATGGGGTTGTTCGCCATGGACTGTAGCATCGCCGGGTTCTGCATCAACGCCTGCGCCTGCGATGCAAAGTCGCCCCCCAGTCCGCCGAAGCCTCCCATTCCTCCCATCGAGGGGGCAGCACCGAACGGCGAAGCAGCTGCCGCTGCGCCCCCCAACGCCGTCGCCACCGAGTCCACCACGGCCTTACAGGCCACCAAGTTCTCCCACTTCTCGGGCGTCGGCACGAGCACCAAGTGTCCCTGTACACAACACCACAGCCTCATCAGCCCCGTCCACCGGCTTGACAGCCCCCTGCATTGCAACTCACCGCCTGCACGCCGTCCTGGAATCCGAGCAGCTTGACGCTCTCCTGCCCCCTGGTCCTGTCGAACAGCTTGGCTTTGAGCGCGGCGTTGTCCACCCTCAGCTTGCGGTACTTGTCCTCGCTGGGGTGGCCCACGACGTTGGCGCAGATCTTCTGCAGCGTGCGCACCGCCGTCGCGTACTGCTCGTGCGGCTCGCGGTCCCTCATCTGCTGCAGCGACGTCCGCAGCTGGGCGGGGGGCGACGGGCCCGCGGTCGGAGCCACCGCTCTATCGGCCGTCGCATTGTTCGCCGCCACCGCCCCAGGCGTGAGCGTCAAGTGCAGCGCGCAGCCCGCGGCCACGTGGTAGTCGGCCAGCAGCTTGTCGTCCTGCAGGATCTGGCCCTGGAAGATCAGCCGCTGCGCCGACACCGGGAAGCGCCGCGCGTTCTGCTGCTCGATCAGCTGCTTGAGCGCCAGCACCGAGGCCGAGGCCAGGTCCACGCGCACGTGCAGGCTCTCGGACGTGCCGCTCACCACTTTGACGGTCAACTCGTCCGCCATGTTCGTCGGCAGAATTTCGGAACTGACGTTGCTCGGTTGTCTGTGCGATAGGAAATATACACAAGTGCCACGTAATTGATACACAAAATGTACACAAAGTGAATCTTGAAGCGACGCGCTGGCCTCAAGAATGAAGTCGCAGGCTGCTGCCCGGCCGAGGAAGCCGCCTGTGAGGTTTACGCGCAGTGGGTCCACTGCGGTGGTGGCGCACGAGGAGTGTACGAGTCGACCGGCGCCGACGGAGCTGACGGTGGAGCGGATCCCGGCGTTGGTTCGAGAAGGTTCGGACCCAAGTTGAAGTGGACGGCAGATGTTGGTCCCTGGTTGGAGGTCGCTAATGGGCCATCGGTAGTGGACACGTTGATGCAGACGCTGGTGACGGTGCCAGTAACGACGGGGGCAGGCGAAGTGGGTGGAGACTGCAGGAGGTTGCCTGTCGAGGGATGAGGATACTGATGAGGTTCGATGCTGCAGGCGCTGGATGCCAGTGACGAGTTAATACAGCGAGCGGACGAGGTGGACGCCTTCAGTCGGAGCCTGAGACCGGGACCCCTGCGGGAGATCGTCGGCAAGCAGGTCACGCGACTTCGAGAGGCTGCGCAGCATCTCCGGTCGCCATCCAGTCGGCTGAGTGCTGAGTTGGTCAGCATGGGCGTTGAAAGGTACGTCGTCTCGCTGGCTGCAGCTTGAGCTGAAGGTGGCTGCAACGTCTCGCTCTTTGTGCTGTGTAGGCCTCGTACGAGACCAGTTCCTATTCGCGTTACCCCGTTCATGGGCTCGGCCTTGGCGAGAGCTGCAGCCAAAGTTGGCGTGAATGCAAAGAAGCACCAGGGCGCCAGCAGCGTCCGAAAAGCTGCGGCCAAGCCGCTATACCGATGGGAGAAGCGTCGGTTCCTGCGTGGAAGCACCGTCGCGCAGCCTAACGTTGCTGGGTCGAAGGCTAGCGCATCACGAAAGCCAAAGCTCGCAGAAGAGTGTATGCACCACAACGCGTTTGCCATTGTTGTAGCAGTGCCCTTTAGTTACATGCTGCTCTGCATGTGAACATCAGATCTTGACGGCGTTGACGAGGCTGGGATGGAGCTGCACCCATGTTCGGAACCCGGTCACTACTCTCGCTCATCGTTCAGTAAGGCCTCTGCACCTACGGGTACCTTCGGAAGCTTTGAGTTCCAGATTATCCTGACTGAAGAAGAGTTCAAAGCGTTGAAGGTACGAAGTAAAAAATATCTCATTGGGCTGGTTGTCTATCGCAATCCTCAGCATGCAGTACTGATCTCTGTATTCGATTCCCAGTTTCAACGACGGCGGCTAGAAGCTGAGCAAAGACATTTGTCGCGACGGAACAAGCCCACAGCGACAACCTTGATCCCACCTCCTCCGGCTCCAACGGCAGTCATTTTGGAACGCAAACAACTCTCCCAGTAAAGCTCGCTCTAAAGATTCCGTCAACGCTAGTACCGAGTACCGTTGAGCTGCTTGCAGCATCAGTAACCAAGCTCAGGCCTTGAGGTACCTGGTCTCCCTAAAAATACAGCCTTTGAGACTGACAAGGCGCGACCAGATCCCATCGCCACCAATAGCTCGGGAAGCCATCCACTTGCACCTCGAGCGTTCCCGTCCATTTCCCTTTTCTTTGACTTGTGGCAACAACCATTCCTTCCTCGTGTGAGCAATGACGCACCCCACGTTCCCGCTCTACGGCTATGAACGGTTCTTCGCCATGGACCCTGGCGCTAGTGCCAAGCTCGCGCATGTGGCGACTCTGCGTGGTGACATTCCAGGATTCCTGCAGCACTTGCCCCAGGCCGTGCTCCAAACGTTTAACCGGCACCCGAAGATGCGTGCTGCAGTCCTACCGGGGAGTGCCCCACAGAAAGTGATGATCTGTGCTCCAATTGCGGACGTCTCGGAACTCAAGAACCTCCTCACTGTGTACGAGTGTTCAGCTGAGGAGGAAGAGCGAGCTGAGCAAGAACGGATCCATGCTGCAATGGACAACTCGACTGACCCCGCTTCGGGGGTACCGCACCTTCGCTGGATGGAGTTCGTCCAGAACGAGTGCGAGAAGCCTTTGGATCGTGAAAAAGACTTCCCATTTTACCTCGTTGTCCGCGTCGACAAGTCCACGGACACGTTCGCGCGCCTCATCCTGATTGCAGACCACTACATGTCGGACTCCACGTCTGGCGCAGTGGTTCTTCGTGAGATCCTCCAGACCGTTGCCAAGCTCAGTAGCTCGTCGTCGGAAGAGCTCCCCAAAGAGCTACCTCTGCGGGAGTCGTTATACGAGGGAACGCACTACGTGAACGCGTGGATGAATGTGGTGCACGAAGCTGTCTCCAAGTACGTGATGCAGCCGCTCATGAACTTCGACACGAACGCATTCGTGCCGGTGTTCCCAGTTCAAGCGGAGTCACAGCTCGATTTTGCGGGCTCGCCGCCGAACCCGCCCAACCAGAGCTTCGCCTTGTTCGCCCAAGGTTCGGAAGCGAGTATGCGGAGTGCCATGGCCCGTTGCAAGGAAGAAAGTGTGAGCCTCCAAGGAGCAATCATCGCCGCGACGACCATGGCCTTCGGGCTTACGAAGCACGATGGGAACCTCCGTGAATGCACCGAGCCGCTGCAACTTCGCATGGACGTCATGGGGGACATGCGACAGAAAGTGGCCTTGAATCCGGTCAAGCGTGGGCTCTTCGATTCCTTTCTGCCCCAGACAACAGGGCGCAACTGTGAGACTCCGGTGGGCCTGTACTCGACCCCAGCCCACCTTGTGTTCACAAGCAGTGAAGGTGTTGACCCGCATGGAATGTCCTTCTGGGACGTCGCGCGTAAAGCCGACCACGAGTGGGAGTGCGCAGTCCTCGGACACGAGCTCAAAATGCAGTCCATGTTTGTCAACGAGATGCTAAACGCTGAAAACAGGACCGACTCGGGACTTACCGTGGCCAACTGCGCGCTCAACGACGTCACCGTCTCGTATTTGGACTGCTCGGACGCCTCGTCTTCGCCGTTCCCAAGCGAATTGGCACTCGGCAGCAACAGTCTATGCGTGGAAGACCTGCACGTGTACAATTCGCACCCGTCGCTGAGTTCGACCAGCAAGCTGTTCATCAGTGCACTATCGCACTTCAACTACGCGCTGATGTATAAGCTGGAGCCCGACATCGCTCAGAAGCTTTTCATCTGGATGGTGCGGTGCACGGAGCGCATTGGCGAGTATCGAGAGCAGGACACGTTCGCTCAGGCGGCCGATCGACTTGCAAGTGGAGCTCCCGACGAGTCTGAAACATTGCAGATCGCTGTTGAGTCTGCCACGTCAGTTAGTGCTCCCGTCGCTGAGACTGTGGTGGCTGTCGTTGCGGACGATATCGACTCGAGTGAAGCAGGAAGCTTCCACCAAGTTGTCGAGTGATACATGATCCCAATTCGTGACCACAGTATCATTCGCGCCGTAGCTAAGGCTGGAGATTTCACCAAGTAATCCAAATCGATATCATACATCGCTCGTTACTTACTTCCGTGCACATCCATCCGCACGGCGCATCAGCTATCGTCTCCAATGCTGCTTCTTGAAACGTTTTGTTGCCATTTCTCGATACAATCGGAAGGACTAGCGCTTGATGGCCTCTTATACCAAACTAATGGAATCCAGGGAAGTCACGGGTAAACGCATCTTGGCTCCAGGCATGTCATACTGTTTGCAGGCACCGAAGAGTTGTTGCAGGGGTTTGTCACCAAGAGCCTCAGCTAGTTGAGGGTCATCGAGAACATCATTTACGAGGCAATAAGCTTCGTGGTTACCGCTCCAGCTCACATAGCGTGGCTCGAAAGAGTCGAGTGGCACTGAGAGGTATGGAAAATCGGAGTACCAGGACTCGTACGACGGTACGTAGCCATTGAGGGTAGACACGTCCGACGCTGGGATATCGCTTTGCTTGGCACGTCCACCAAGGAACCCAGTTGCGAGGTTCCCCACAATATAGCGCATGTAGCTGCGGTAGAGCGATTTGAGAACGACAAAAGCCACCACGATGCACGTGACAACGAGGATGATCCAGTACAGAACATTCATTAGATGCTGCTGTTCCGCGGTCGGGTACTCGTCACGCAGGAACGGAAGGACAATGTGCAGCGTCTTAACAAGCGAATCGTATCTCGGCTCGGATTGTTTCTTGGCAGCTTTCACGTCACGCTGCGTGGCGTGGTCAAATGGCCAACCATTGTACCAGTGACCCATCATGATGAGTGACACCAATGCAACCAGTAGCAAGTGATAGCGAGAAGCTCGTGCGAGCAAGCCGTCGTATCTCGGTGGCGTTTTCCACTTGCGCAACAAACAGTACTTGTCAACCCAGTAGTTGACGAGCAGTGACAAACCCGTAATGATGAGCCCGGTCGGGAGAAGTGACTTGAAAAAGAGCGCGATGCCCACCGACTTGGTGATCTGAGTGTACCGCTCCGCCAACTTCCAATACGCACCAGAATAATACGAGTTGAGCTTGCGCTGGGTTTTCGCTTTCGGCCCGTAATACCACCGATAGAACTTCTCGAACGGGCTTATCAGCTGAATCACAGGTGCAGTTATAAGGTTCGCAATGAGCAGAGCCTGAATCTGCAACAAATTCTCCTGCGACAGAATGTCGGTGAAGTCCATCAGCAAGTATAGCACAACGGCACCATTAAACCCACGGAAGAGCAACAGCTTATTCAGCGTCGACAACTGCTCGCGCTCTTTCGTCTGGTGTTGCTCGAGTCGATCCACGTAACTCAGGAAGCGACAACCGAAAATGTCCGTCACCGCAAGCATGTACGCTAGGATGAACAGCCTTCCGCGGCGTTTGCTGTCGGACTCCGTTTCGCCGCCGATGTAGTCGTTTTTCAGCCATCGCGCGAGGAAATATACGCCAGCCATCATGCCACCCACGATACTCATCGCAAGCGCCTGCTGTAGTACTCGCCGTTGCCAACGTACTCCTGCACTTTTCCACTGCACCGACGATGGCTCAGTCGCCTGCTCAACCTGTAAAATATTTGTACCCCGAAAGCGAAGTCTGTCCGACAACCCCGTGCTGGTCCAGTCCAGCAGCGTGGAGCATAGTCCGATTCGAGCTTCACGCAAGCACCGCCGTTGTGCCTCCTCCGTCTCAAACATGACGAACACGCTCCAAACACGGTAGCTGTCATGCTCCAACATCTCCGCGATACGACGACGCTGTGCATCCAGCTCTGCGTTCCAGTATGTCAAGTCATACCCGCCCAAACCGGCCTTCTGCCTCAGCCGACGTAGCAGCGCTTGCTCCGGCGCAGCCTTGGCCGGGTCTGCTGCATTCTCTAGTGCCAGACGCACAGTCTCCTGGTCCGCGCTCTCCATCTTGAGCATGTCCTCCATGTACCTCTTCTTGGCCAAGGCCGACAGCAGCCGGTCATTATCCACGCACACGGTGACGAACTTGACTCGGCCAAACTGGGCAAAGAACCGTTCCCACTCGTCCGGGCTCCACGCGTTGGCGTTCGGGTCCTTCACGACCACGGAATAGTCCGACGGGGTCTGCTCCAGCGCGTCCAAGTGCGCTTTATCCCTCGTCTGCATCACCCCCACCACCAGACAGTACACGGCCAAGATGCCGAGGCCGACCATGTCCACGTGGAGCTGCGTCATGACCAGCGGACAGTCGTTGATCACCACAGTGCGGACCTCATTGCCGCCTGCACTCGTGTCGACGGCGCTCACCTCCCGCGTGCAGGCGGCCGTGCCGAGGATCCGGAAGTCCAAGTTTCGAGAGCCCAGAGCTCCGGAGTAGCTCGAGGACAGGAAGTAGGCGATGCTGGGCGCGGACACGGCCGCCAGGACGAACAGCAAGAGCCCCAGCTGCAGCTGCATGCGGAAGTACAGCCCCAGGCCGATGCCGAAGACCGAGAGGTCGCTCAGCCACGTGCCCAGCACGGGGAAGAGCTCGCTGCCTGGCGCGTCCTCGCCCATGTCCACGAGGCGGAAGGCGCCGCCCGCCTCCTTGTCGCGCACGCGGTGCGGCAGGACCACGTCGCGGAGCCACTCGCGGGCCATGGCCACGCTGGGGCTGTCGTCTGCTGCCGTTACGCTTAATCGCGCGGCGGCGGGCGAGCGGCGAGGCTGCTCCATCAGCATGGGGCAAAAGTAGCAGACGGCCAAGGTGAAGTGGCGGCGGCTCGCATGTGGTGTGGCGGCACATCAAAAAGGAAAATCCTGCGGTCGATAGATGTACAGTCAATGAGATGTTGTTGCTCGTGGTTTCACGCAGGAAACTTAGCAAATCACTGTCGAGCAACTCACTCTGCGGACGAGGCTTCGAGCTGCGTGCTTCGAGCTGCGTGCTTCGAGCCACCGCGTTCACGGGAAGGAGCGTGTGCACGGACTGAGCAAGACGCTCGTTGTGGGCCGGTTCGCTCGCTGGCCATCAGTGATATCACGGAGTCCGTGGCACGGAGTGCTTGGCACCGACAAAGCTGCAGTGCAAAATGCATTGGCAAGGGTGCGAAATAAATCAGATTAATCTCATACAAACGCCAAGTGAAAGTAACGTGCGCCAGTTTCAGCCAATCACCGGAATCAGGGTAGGGGATCGCGAGCCAATCGTCGGCCGTGGGTACATCAGTTTTGCCCGCCGCTGGAGGATCTCAATGAACCACTTGTCGATTTGCCCACTACCGCGCACCAGATCCGCAGACCAAGATGCTTGGAGTCAAGACCGCCGCCTTCGCCGTCGCCGCGACGCTGGCCCTCGCCAAGACGCAGGCCGAGACCGCCGCCCGCCTGCACGTGCGCGTGCACGCCAAGACCACGTGCCCCAGCGGCCAGGAGAGCATCGGCGTGGCCGGCTGGTCCCAGGACGGCTGCGTCGCCTCGGGCAACGTGTGCGTCGCTAGCACCGACGGTGACTGCCCCTCTGGAGCTCACTGCGACATGCTGGACACTGGTGTGTACGGATGCAAGGACGGCGCTGAGGAGGCCAGCTCGACTGGTTGCACCGGCAGCGAGCAGACCATCGCCGTTGTGGGCTGGGACCACGACGGGTGCATCGCCTCGACCAACGTCTGCGTGGCCCAGGTGAGCAACGGCGACTGCCCGTCGGCATCGGCGTGCCAGCTGCTGGACACGGGCGTGTACGGCTGCGTGGCCACGTCCAAGCACCGCCACCACAAGTCGCACCACAAGTCGAGCGTGACGTGCTCCAGCGGCCAGGAGAGCATCGGCGTCACTGGCTGGTCCCAGGACGGCTGCGTCGCCTCGGGCAACGTGTGCGTTGCGAACGTCAACGGTGACTGCCCGTCGGGTGCCCACTGCGAGTGGCTGGATACTGGCGTCTACGGATGCGCGGACGGCGCCCCCGCCAACGAGAGCACCAACTCGACTGGATGCAGCGGCAGCGAGCAGACCATTGGCGTTGTTGGTTGGGACCACGACGGATGCATCGACTCCGACAATGTGTGCGTGGCGCAGGTGAGCAACGGTGACTGCCCCGAGAGCACCAACTGCTCTCTGCTTGACACTGGCGTTTACGGCTGCGTTGCCAGCTCCAAGAAGCACCACAAGTCGCACCACAAGGCTACCGCGACGTGCCCCAGTGGCCAGGAGAGCATTGCCGTTGCTGGTTGGTCGCAGGATGGCTGTGTCGCCTCGGGCAGCGTGTGTGTTGCTAACACCAACGCCGCCTGCCCCACCGGCGCTCACTGTGCGTGGCTGGACACTGGCGTGTACGGATGCAAGGACGGCGCTGCGTCCTCAAGCTGGGCTGGTTGCACTGGCAGCGAGCAGACTATTGGTGTTGTTGGCTGGGATCACGACGGTTGCATCGCCTCGGACAACGTGTGTGTTGCCCAGGTGAGCAACGGTGAGTGCCCCTCTGGATCTGCTTGCCAGACGCTGAGTACGGGTGTGTACGGCTGTGTCGCCACCTCGAAGCGCCACCACCACCACAAGCACCACAAGTCGACGGCCACCTGCCCGAGCGGCCAGGAGAGCATTGGCGTCGTGGGATGGTCGCAGGATGGCTGTGTCACCTCTGGCAACGTGTGTGTCGCCAGCACCGACGGTGACTGCCCCACTGGTGCCCACTGCGACATGCTGGACACTGGTGTGTACGGATGCAAGGACGGCGCTGAGGAGGCCAGCTCGACTGGTTGCACCGGCAGCGAGCAGACTATTGGTGTTGTGGGCTGGGACCACGACGGCTGCATCGCCTCGACCAACGTCTGCGTGGCCCAGGTGAGCAACGGTGACTGCCCGGAGGGTGCTTACTGCTCGCTGCTGGACACTGGTGTGTACGGCTGCGTCGCCAGCTCGAAGCACTAAGTGCAGCTGACCATTTTTTGGCTGGTAAGAAGGGACTTGAGAGTACTCCTAGTGGTGCTCTCGAGTCGTGTAAATACGATAGCACTCTTGTAGTGCTTTTTGTTCTGTATATGATCCGTACCAGATAATACACAACATTTTTTGCAATTTGTCGACAGTTTTATTGTGCAGTATCGGTCGTATTCGTAGTACTACTATAGTATCGCATAGTACTACAGTAATACGTACTACAATATTATACTGTCAGTTAGAATTATACTACAACAAGTAGTAATAGTCTCTATTTTTTCTACCACCGAATTTAGACGGACATTATTTGCGTATCATGGTTACGTTGAGGACGTGTCTGACGGAAGAGAAATGACTGTGGTTTATCATGAGCACAATCTGTCAAACGATACTCTGGACAGAGTCCTTGAACTCCTAACAGGCCATGACACACTGCTAGAAAACCAAATTTACATCAAAAAGTACCGAATGATTACCAAATTTTGATCCTAAATTTGGATGTAGCCAAAATCGAGATTCCTTAAAATAAGTATGACAGGTGAATGGAACTTGAAAATTATTCATAATAATATATTTAAATGTTCACAAGAAATAATCCATTTGGGCCGTATAATAACAGCCCGAAGTCGTTACTGCAACCTAAGGAGGGTTTAGGTGGTCAGGAGGGGGTGAAAGCCATTTCGCTCGGCAAGCCGAAACAACGCCTGTGGTTTAAGGTCCGTGTGCGGAGCACGCGGGATTAAACCCAGGGCCAAGCATGGCCAGGTCCAGCTCGGCTTAGGGTTCTGTCGGCGTCCTCGGGGTTTTCAGGGGGTTTAGCGGGGCGATAGTTTTCCTGTCGATTCCTCCAATTTCAGGATTTGAGCGGTCGTGACATCCGTCCTGGAACTCATGTATTATCACAGGTTAGAAATGATATATACAATTGTGGAGGTCGTTGAGTTGCTTTGAGGCTCTTGGGTTGCACTCAAAGACGCTTGGGTTGCTCTGAGGTTGGATCAAGGCTGTCGTAGTGTTGTTCTTAGGTCGTAGTAACGCCGTCCAACAACAGCCACCCGTATTTTATTTTGGTGGAAATTCGCCATCTCACACCGCTGCTGACAAGATCACGGCTATCCAAGCTGTTAGAATGAACTCTTTGTTGGTAGACTCACAACAGTGTATTTAACCCTTATTCCTATCTACCGTTCTCTAGAATGCTCAGTCAGAGGCAGATTGGGGAGTGAGCCCGTCCTCGAACTTCGTCCTCGGGCGGCCTCACTTCTCTCTGCCTCGTACAGGCTGTTATGTATTTAGTTCGGGAGGTATTGGTGTATTGACAGCTCCAGTCTCTCTCCCTTTCTTATCGGCAGCCAGGCTGCACGCCTGGCGACCGTTCAGCGGCGTCGCGGCACTTCGTCACGCAACACCAGCCACAACAAGCATCAGTGTTGAATAAGCTGAGCGGCCGCATCTCATTTAGAAGATCTCCATAATGAAGGCGACCACATCTTCTACAACCTGCGACTTGAGTAGATCATCCACCGCCTGCCGCGATTCCTTCGACTCGCGCGCCCAGCGTATTCACATTCTAGTGCATCGACGTAAAGTAGCCGGATCACGGTCTATTGCAAAATGTTCCAACTTGGGACTATTTGCGTCTTCGTTCTTTTGGTCGCCGTTTCCGAGTGACTGGAAAGCCGTGGCGTACAATATTTATTTGCCAAAGGGTGGCGCATATTGTTTATTCGAATTATAACGTAAAAAATATTTTCTTTATTTTGATATGTTTTGCACACAAAATATATTTTGCTGACCTGCAGTTTTGGGCAAGCATTCAAGTCACGCGCCGTGTTCCGCGCCAAAAACGCCGTGCATCTCATTTTACTGTGGTGTAGTGAATCACCGCAGGAGATGAACCCAGAACCGAGTGTCGAGTCCCAAGTCAACGGGCGAGTCAAGACCCGTCAACGCCTACGCCAGTGAACTCCGGCGCTGTTGATTGGTCTAAATAGGCCGGTGGCGAAGATTCAACCACCCGCTTCAGTGACATGACACTTGGTCGAGGATGAGACTACCGCCGAGATCCGCACTTAAGACGAGTCGTCGGCGACGACTCGGAGTCTTCGGCGACCCCCTAGGCGACCGTTCAAGTCTTCGGCACGGCTCGTGGAGGCACCAGCGACCCTCTAAAGAGTCGGTGGTTACTCGGAAGATCCAAAACGGACACATTTATACTTGATATTTGTATAGGACTATAGGAAGATCTAGATATCATTGATATGGCCTTCGGGCAACTAATAACAGAACAGCTTTTCCTCTCAATCTCAAGGGCGACGTCCGGCTTTCGGTAAGTACACCTAGCGACGGGATAACCTGGTAGGAAGGATTATGTCTGTCGGTGAACACGCCTACTAGTGTGGTGAGTGTTTATCCATCGGGCAGGGCCAAGAGATAGTAGTGGCCGTGTATTGATTAGGGCGAGTTGTCGCCGTGTGTTGGAGGAGCTAGTACGCTCTCCATACATTCTTCCCGACCGAAGTTTAGTTTCGGCACCCTCGTATCAAGCCGTGACTGGCTGGGACCCTTCCTTCTGAGGGCCTGCGAGGTATATTTGCGTGAGAGGAGCATCCTAGTCGTCGCTCGTGACTAGTGGTGCTGGTATTGGAAGGCGGCTTGTGGAAACCACGGTACACAAAGGAAACATCCAACCCGGCGTAAGGGCAGATCCTGGGCCTTCAGGTTCTATTTGCCCAATAAGCTCACTGAGTCTTCGCGGACTCACGGAGTGTTGTGGGTGGGAAGTGTGCATTTACATTTTGGACGTGTTCCTACACGACATTACCATTATCTTTTAACTTCCTCCAACTGCACCACTCAGAACCCACGACGTTTCTTGCTTCACCCCCCCCCCTCGATCTACCAGGAATTTCTCTAGCAAATTTGACCAATGTTTTATTGTTACTTCCCCTCGTAGTAGTTTCGTTGTTTCCAATTGGTATACACTGTATTTTCGGAATCCCAGTCAGGAGCTCTCCAGTGGTGCGACAGCAAGCAACGCCCAGTCTGCTTCCCACACGAGCATTTTGTTTCAAACTATATAAGCTTTGCCGCTGCCATCAACTAGAGCTTCCGGAAGACGGATCATCTCTGGGCCAGTACATGCTGGGTACGGTGTAAAGTTTGCCACTTTAGAGAAATCAACTGAAAAGGCCATTCAACAACGAGCTCGTCAGGGTCTTAATTCCTCAGTGAGGGCCTTGCACAGCTATCCCCACGTGGTAAGCTACTTTTTAATTCCCACCCTCCATGCGTGATAGCGAACCAGCTCTCCCACAAGTGCTGTTATAATACAATTTCAACATATAATTATATTTAATGCCCCGCAAATAGTGACCGATTAAAGATGCTTGTTGATACGGTAAGGACGTTTGATTTGATTTACAATTCTGAATTTAGAAATGGTTGTCAATGCAGTGAAACTAGAGCAAAGTGATTGCCCTCCCATCACCACAGAACTGCGTCTTAGCTGCCCCCTTCTAAAAGACTAGAACACGGTCAATACTCGCAATCATAAAGGAACACAATCAACTCGTTGAGCCCTTTCTGCGCTGGTGGGGTCCATTTGGCACCCAGATCCATGAGGCAAATACGATCAACGTGTATGAAAATCGACAAGGCTTGGTACTTCATTGGTCAAAGTTCCCTTTACCGGCCTCAGCACGACCCCAGAAAGTGTCTTTTGAATGATTTTGATCGTTTGACTTGCTCCAGCGTTTAGCGAGAGATAAACAAGCTCAAGTTTTTCTCGACAGGTTTGCTCCAGACCACTTACGACGAGCAGGGGTCATCAGCCTTCTTCACAATGATCTTGCTTGGGTTGTTGCAGCTGGCGACGCCCAACATACACGTAGGTGACCGTCGGTTCTTCACACAGGCTTCATTCCGCAATTTGCGTCGCGGGGAGCAAGTCAAAGAGGGGGCCAATCAGCGTGGGCCACGCGAGCGTCGGTCCAGAGCTGACGGCTCTGATCAATCAGATGTAACTGTTAGCATCGCATCGCACTCTGATTGGTCACGACTGGAGGAGAATCCTCCCTTCATGGGAGCCAGTCGCCCCGGAGGCAGGCGCGCTGATGTACACGGCGCAACTCAGTGGGGCAGGCATGCCTCCACTGGGACGCTCACGCTTGACAAACGTGGTCCAAGCGAGTTAGCTTCACTAACCTAGGTGGGGTTTCTGTTGACAGGGGGGAACATCTCATGGGTGACGACCATGGTCCAAGCTGGCAGTCTGCGTGTAAACGTGAAGCGGGGCGGTGTGAAAGCCGACCGCCGGACGCCTGGACGTAAGGGCCAGCGCGAAGTCCGTATAACAGCTCACGGGTAACACCGTGGACCAAGCTAATTTGTCTGCGTTGCTGCGTGCGGCGGCGTGTTGCGGCGGTGTGGAATCCGTTAGCCGTGGGGCTCGTGGGGGGCCCACGATGGCTTTACATACAAAGTCATCGCACCGTATCCTATCAGAAACCAGTCCACGGGTGACGTCCGTGGTCCCGACTGGTCGTCAAAGCCTTAACGGGCTGCGCGCAGCTCTGGCCGGTCACCAGGTTGCTGGGCGTGCTGCGGACTCTTCCGCGCAGCCCATCCACAGCCCCGTATTGATGCGCGGGAGCAAACTGTCAGTCACGTGGCCTGCGCCATATGAAGCCGGCTGCGACAGGGTGGTCCTATACGGTGCACTCAAGGCGCGGCGGGTCGAGGAATCGCAGTGGAGAGGACATATCACGGATGGCCTCGGGGAGGGTGGCACCAACGCTGATGGAGCACTTGCTGATGGCCTGTAACACATTGGGCGCGACGGAGCGCGTATCGACCCTGATAACTACAGTGGAGAAGGTCTCGGCCTTCGGAGGGCAGGTGTCGCCGCTGGAGCGACAGGACCGCGACGCTATCCGCGGGAGTCCAAGATAGAAGTCGAGCGGACCGTTTCAACCATTCAGCGGGCTGTTGAGACACACTAGCTCTGCAGTGATGGTGCATTGTTGATCGTTGCCTTCATAGGTTTAATTGCTTTCCATATAGCCACAATATGAAATGAAAATTCTTCACACAGGCTTGTAGTCGTCTGGACAGACTTGGTTGCAGTTGGAGACAGCGCTCCCGCTGCCAAACGAAGAGCGGTACCCCGGCATTTCAGGGAGCAGTGCCAGGCCGGGACCTTCGCCTTCATAACGCTCAATGCTCGATGGAGGGTTGGAAGTGTCATCCGTCGAATCGACGAAGGTGCCAATGAAAGTAAAGGTGGCAAGCACAAACCCCACAGCGAACTTCATGTGCGTTTCGAGTCAGGGCAAATTGCAGATCAGGGAGGACAGGAGGGGATTGCGAGAGGGAGTTCGCAAATTGAGGAATGGGCTCTGCTTCTCCTGGCCGCAGTTCACGCACACCCCAAGTAGAGTCGTTTCATATTGCAATCATGTCGTGATTACCAAGGGGTCAGAGGGCGATTCTGCTGAGAGTGCACGTGCATGAATAACACTGTGCGCACTAGCTAAGCCTATAACAGATTCTGCCGCTGCTACGGTTAAAATTAGTAATGAAAAGACTTGTCCTATTATATCATCAATTAAAACTGCAAATAAATAAAATTTACGATATATTCCCTAAATGCAGCAATACAGAACAACAGGGATCAGGATAAATGATCCTGGATAATACATTCAGCAAGAGGAGAATTTTGCTGCTGCTTCAAGATAGGCTTCAAGATAGAAATCGTCCTGTCACGAGGCTCTTCATCACGGGGTTTTCGAGGTGCAAAACGGTCGGTTGTCGACAAAGGATCCTGCTTTGGAGGGCCACACCAACAACGCGTGTGTTGGCTACATGTGTGGCATAAAATTCCGGAAATCTGCCCCGGCCTAATCAATTCGAAGACAACACAGCAAACTTATGATTTATTGGGTGGTTTTCCGAAAACCGTTTTCTCTTTCAAAGAAATAACGTCTGAGCTGGTTCATTGCACTTACGCTTCGATAGGCTAAACGCGACGATCACGATCTCTCGGGCGTCGAATTTAGTTGTACGGGCCATCCGACTTCTTCGCAATGGCCTTTTCTGGGTTGTTACAGCTCGTGATGCCCAATTTGCACGAGTTGCTGTAGGTGACACCGTCAGTTCCGCAAACAGGGTCGTAGTCATCCGAGCAGACTTGGTTACAGTTCATAGCGCTGCTGGCGCTACGAGCTGAGCCGATGGAACCCGCGATGCTGCCACTGCCACTGCTACTCGCCGAGCGTAGAGATCGAGGTTTCGGGTCTCGGAAGCTGGTTCGTAGGGTTTACGTGGGTGGGTCGACGGTAATGGTGTCTGCCGCCTCCGAGGTATCGAGGATGGCGGCCATGGCGAGCACTACTGCGATGGGGAACTTCATGGCTCTTGGATTCTCTTGCTTGTTTAGAGACGAGCTTCTAAGCGCTCCTCCTCACGCTTCTTGACCGACTGAGAGTCTCACCTTTGGTTTTTCGTGCGATGGCATCGAGAACACCTTATTGCAATAGCTGGACATGTGTCAATGGAGCTTACGGGGCCTTCCTCGCTTTGGCAGCGCAGATTGAGGTGGCTCAGTTCATTTCGAGATTCTCTTAGCTGTGCGTCTGCACTATCAAATTCATTAGACGCACTTAGCCCGAAAATAGCAGAGTTGGTGTGTCATGACAAAAATCAGTACATGTACACACCTACTAGATTATTCCTCACCCCGGTCGCAACCAAATAGCATACACCCGGTGTCGAATACCTCGCGTTCGTGGCTGTTATTGCTGCTTCAAGAAACGATGGAGCGGAGCCGCCCCGGCTCAACGTGCTCGTAAACAGTTGGAGTTCTCGCCAGATGAGAGCGACTATTACCACAAACTGTAATACTTAAGTTTGTATGTGATAGAGTGAATGTATGTCGTCCTTGTATGATCTTGGATGGGGTGAAGCCCAACTTGCTCGGCAGCCGAACAACGCCTGTGGTTTAAGACCCGTGTGCGGAGCACGTGGGCTTAAACCCAGGACCAACCATGGTCTCACCTTGCTCGGCCCTATAGATTTAAACTCGACCGGGAAGGTTTGAGGGGTTTAGCTGGGCTATAGGTTCGCTGTCGACTCCTTCAATTTCAGGATTTGAGGCCATGACATCAGATTCGATTGACAACACCAGACTGTGTCAATATTCGCTGCCGTCGCCAGTGGCGAGGGTAGCGAGTCGCCAGATAAACTTACCATACGTTTTTTTGTCGTTTGTAGCAGCCTCTGCCAAGCTGCTTGTGACAAGACCACAACAAATGATGCAGGTTTGGATGGGGGTGGGGCATACGGTGCTCGAAGCGTGCCGCTTTCGGCACTGTACCAATAATACAGCAATACGGTACGTGACGTACTACGTCTGGATCGGACAAGTAGTGAAATACATTTAGTAAGCGCTGGAAGCGCGTACTTGCGTGGGTGTAAGCGTGGCCAACGCCAGCATTGGCAGGAGAATCGAACCCGACGTGGCATCTTGGGGGTGATCAGTCGGACGACTCCATGCGTACTTCGCAAGTGTACTGACTTTTAATTATGCGAACTTAATGCAATTGTACTGTAAATGAGACGCTTCATTTATGGTATGCAAGTCCAGTACACTCGTACTGGATTACGGAAATTCCCACTGCTTTTTCTGTTCGAATCCGCGCAAGCCAGATCGGCATCTTGAGGCGGAGAAAACTGCAACCCCACGAGAAGCGGAAACTGTTTATTCTTCGGCTGCATCAGCCTCGTTGTTCCGCAATCGCAACAATCACCGGGATAGGAATCGTGGATAGGCCCTATCCACGATTCCTATCATACCGGTATAATAGGCCGAGCCAGTTGCAACCATACCGTAACTCGCGTGTGACGGGATATATCGGAGTCTCTCCAGCGCCATTCTCGAACTTGCAGGGTTCACTCCACGCCCCGTGCTAAGAAGTATCTCTGCCTCAAACTACAAGATGAACTTCGCCGCTGGACTTGTGCTCGCTGCCGTCGCCATCGCTGGCGCCTCGGCCGAGTCCACCAACACTTTGAACGTCGACCCCAAGACGCTCACGGGCCTCGGCCCCCAGACGCCTGCCGGTGACAACCCCAAGATGAAGAAGGCTATGGAGGAACTGGCCGGCTCCCACAAGGATTCTGGCAGCGGAAGCTACTACACCATCGACCCCCGCACGCTGCCGACTGAGAACCCGGCTTACCTTAACGGCCTCGGCCCTCAGGTGCCCCTCAAGGACCACCGTCAGCTGGGCTCGACCAACACCCTCCAAGTCGACCCCAAGTCGGTGTCCACCATGGATCCCGCTTATCTTGAGGGACTTGGCCCCCAGACGCCTGCCGGCGACAACCCCAAGATGAAGAAGGCTATGGAGGAACTGGCCGGCTCCCACATGGATTCTGGCAGCGGCAACTACTACACCATCAACCCGCACTCGCTGTCTACCGGTACCCTGGACCCGAAGTCCATTGGTGGTCTGGGACCTGCTGTGCTCCCCGGTATGCCTGGTTACGGCAAGAACGAGAAGGCTAACAAGGCCTGGAAGGAGTTCCAGAAGCAGGAAGGCGCGTCGGCCAGCTCTAGCGGCAAGAGTGCTTCCAACTGCGCCCAAGTCTGCCCTCAAGTGTATGCGCCTGTGTGCGGCTCGGACGGCGTCACGTACAGCAATTCATGCTTCCTGGGCATCGCCAGCTGCAACAACCCGGACAAGCACATCGCCAAGGCTTCCGACGACGCCTGCTCCAAGCAAACCACTCAGACCACTGAGAAGTAACTACGGTGGACGCCAGCTCGAGAGAATAACCACCCATAATTGAACACATCGTGGCCTGTTGGCCCTGTTCGTAGCAGCAATATCTTCTTAAAGATAAAGTGTTTCTCTTTCCTAGACGAATGTTTGGTGCATGCAATACTGCAGACGCTGGATGGAGAAGCTCGCACAGTCCACTGAAACTGTGCTTTCAGGACATTATTGTGCACAAGACGATCGGTGAAGGCAATTTTCATGTAAATAACTTTCCAAAACTTATTTTCCATTGGATAGCAAAGCTAAGCGATGACATTAGTTTGCCTTGTACGCAGCCAACTACCAACCATACGTGGCGCCATCGGAGCCGCACACGGGGCCATACTTGTCTTCGGCACAGCGTGGATTCCTTGACTGAGGGTGGTAAAGTTCAGGACGTAAGTCTTGTAAGCACAAGAAGTCAAGTTTGCGTGAACTGTGTCAGGGGAGCGATTTTTCGCGATAATCTCAAAAATTGCCAAGCCCAATACGAAAATGTCTGACGACGTCGACGGAGCTGCTTTAAATCGTCGTAAGCAATATCCCGTTGACGCACTAAGCCCATTCCACTAAAAATTCCATTCTGCGATGCCTGGGAGTAAAGTAGGTTTTCTACAGTCAATTGTTCATGCACAAGTCCTCGATCGTGGACATATTGAAGACCGAGAGCGCAGCCAAGCACATGCCCCCACGTTTGCGTCTCCTCTTCGAGAGCACGAGCCTCACTTTTACTCAGCCGCTTGTCATCCACTCTTTCACCTCTTGTCCTTCTCACCCTCCTCCTCCTAGGTACTTTTTGTTTCGGGAGTGGTAATTCACTGCACGCTTCATGAATCACAAACGGCTTTCCGACATGACACGCGCCGAAAACCTTTCGTACGTTTGGGTGGTGAAGTTTCGACCAAATCGTCGCCTGCCGCTCACAGGCCTCCTCCCCTTCGTCCACAAGTGTCGTAGTGGCTCGAAACCACTCCAGCTCCGATGTCGCGAACCAATGCGGGAGTGTTTGCACCATCACATTTCCGCGTCGAGCCACCGTGTCAAACACCTCCGACACCACATCCAGCTCTCTCGCCGTCAGCACGTGACTGTGCTGGTTCAGTTGATGCTTCAACAACGTCAAGAGCTGCATTTGTCGGCTATCATCTCCCATCTCCACTTTCAGTTTCTCCTCGTCCCCCAAAACGTTTTCGATTTCTCGAATCCACTCGCTCCGTTCCGATTCCAGATTCCGATCCCAAATTATCCGAACTTCACTGTCCAACAAATCGTTCATCCTCAAAACCGACTCAATCGTTTTTTGCAGCAGCAAAATGACTCGAGCCGAGTCTGCCAGTCTCACTAGCACGCGCGTTTCGCCCTCAAACCCGCGCAGCTTCTTATTCAAGAATTGGCCCGTACGAGCCAGCGCCATGTCGTCGTCCATCGCGCGCGCCAGCTCCCGCAGCTCCGAGACCAAGTGATCGCCCAGAATCGCTGACGAGCGCACGAGCGCACGAGCCCCGCGCGACTCGAGTGCCATCGATCGCCGGCAGACACGCGCGGATCCACCCACTGCTGCCATCTCCCCTTCCACTTCCTAAACTGTAGTTACAAAATTACGTTTTTATTGGTTCTAAAAACTGCCGGGTAGAACTTTGTAGAAATGGACGGATAATAATTGGTACTGTAATCATTTATCTTTTCTGCTGGCGTAACTACTCGAATTGGTTGACTTGTAAATTGTATGCTGGCAAACCTGTCAGAGCTGAATCGAGTGACGTCACCTAATTTTATTTTTCACAGGTTTTTAAAATCATACAAACGTCAAGTCAAACCGCTGATGATTCCCCAAATTTGGGGAATCGGAGCTCTTCAGTTGGCATAATAATCCGTCTGGACCATGGCGTGCAAGGTGCCGCTGCTGCTGCTGTCGCTCGGGACGAGCGGCGCGCTGCTCCTGGGGGCCTCCGTGCTCAGCGACGCCGTGGCCAGCACGGCCGCCGTGCCGCTGGCCTTCTTCGCGCTGCTGCCCACGCTCGTGTCCGTGAGCGTCGTCACCGAGGGCCGCGGCTGGGGCCTCTTCGCGCAGGTGTGGGAGTCGCTGGCCGCCGTGCTGGCCGTCGGCCGCCAGGCGCAGGAGCTCCAGATGACGCCGGCCGAGGCGCTGGCCGCCGCGCGCGCCGAGCTGTTCAAGGTCTTCAGCGAGCGCTGGCCGCAGCACGGCCGGGCCTCGCTCAGCCGGCCGCTCGGGCTCAGCAGCCAGCGGCCCGAGGTCGTGTCCTCCAGCACGAGCGGCAGCTCGCTCTACGAGCAGGTGCAGGGCAGCCTGAAGGACCACGTGTTCGGCCGCAGCGCGGCCGACGCGCCCGTGTACCTCATGGACCCGGCCACGGGCGGCTTCCTGCGGGCCACGCAGCACCGCAAGCTCGTGTTCACGAGCAAGCCCAACGCGTCGTGCCTGTTCCACGTGGAGCGGGGCAAGACCCACCACTGGGGCTTCCGCGCCGCGGCCACGCAGAGATACCTCGGCCAGAACATCGTGCAGAAGATGATCGCGGCCAGCAAGAAGCTGCACGCGTGGGAGGCCTTCCGCGTGCTGCAGCGGCCAGGGGACAAGGGCGTCGGGGGCTGCAGCCCGCAGGTGTATCTCATTCTGTGCTCGGCGCGGTTCGGCAAGGGCATGTGGCTGGCCAACAAGCCCGGGTCCACGAGCTTCGCTCACCCTGCAGTCCCGACCAGCAGAACCAGCAGCACGAACTCGGAGGTGGACGAAGATTCGTCCAGTGAACGGGAACGCAGCGGCCACGGGTCGTCTCGCAAGCGGGGCGTGTTCCTGTCCAAGCAGTTTGATCATGCAATTGGACTGGTCTACAGCTCGGACTTGTCGTCGCTGGTGGCTGCTGCGTCTGACGCCGGGTCACAGTCGGGTGTGTCTTCGTCGGCTTCGCGCGCGCTGGCTAGAGCGCAGACGGCGCCTCATTTGATGGGAGGGTTACTGCAGGCGAAGAACACGACGTTCCAGGCGCCGATGCTCACGAGATGGGACCTTGGCGACGTGCGTCTGCCATGGCTGGAAGCTGTCGCCGAGGCCAACGCAGCATCTGGACGTACCCCGTCATTCCTGGAGATGCGTGAAGAAGATATGACGGAGGCGATGACGGCGACTATACCGGGCTCGAGTGTGAACGAGTTCCTAGAGATGATCGCTTCTCGTGCTACGCGACTCAAGTGCAAAAAGGAGCTGTCAGTGCTGACCCAATCTGCACCGGTTGGATCCTCTGCTGCCTCCAGATCAAATCCTAGCGTGACCGGAGAGAAGGGGGATGATAATATGCTTCGTGACTGGCATGCGCACCCACGCTTTGGGCTAGTGCGCGCGCTCAACTATCACCCAGACGCAGGCACCTTGGCTAATCTGTCTACTACAGGCAGCAGTAGGGGCGTCGGGAAGAGCTTTGCACCCAACAACATGAAAGCGGTCGCCATTGAGCAGTATCATTCCTGCACGATTGATGATGACCTGCTCGAGGATGACGCGGAAGGTGACCATGGGAAGACACCGCGTAAGGCCTCGCTTCGGTCGAAGATCTACACGCTCAGCATTCCATACAGCAACTGCTTCTCGATTGAGGTGCTCGTGGACGTTGAAGATGTTCTTGTGAACGATGATGCCACGAAGGAGCGCACAAGTATTACCACGGGCGAAGAGCACTCGCCTTCTTCCTCGGCGATCGACATTGGTGGAAAGCAAGCGAAGGGGTCAGGACACAAGCCAGCCTTGCATATCCGGTGGCGAGCGGGGGTTGTCTTCTCACGAGACACAATGCTCAAGGCACAAATCGAGCGTGGAGCGCTGGAAGGTGTCCGTAGCAGTTGTGTGACGATCCTGACATTACTGCGCGACAAGAATATGAGGCAACACTTCGCGACACCACCAGTGCGACGTGGATCGCTATTGGATGATGAGGGAACTAATAGCGTGGCAACAACTGACACTGCTGTCGCGTTGGCTGCGAGTGGCGGTCTGGATCTATCATCCGGTCGTGGCACAAGAGAGAAGCTGCGCGTGAAGCCGGATTTGGCATTCCTACCGCGAGTATTTGCACTCGAAGTGATGAAAGGACTCATAGCTGCGATTTCAGATGCGGATTTGCTCTCGGAGAACCTCAGTACCCTGCCTATCCAACTCCCGTGGAGGCCTTTTAGTCGTGAGCAGTCGTCGATGCGTGGAATTTTATCTTCACAGGCGACGATCGCCGCGACAGCGACTCCGTTCTTTGAGAGCACCCCGGAAGGGTTTGCTCAAGTGCTTGAGGAAAATATGGGCAGCAAGGTTACAGGTCCGATGTTTTTCGAGGCCTTGCTCTCAGATGCTTGCTCGTTTTTCCGCCCTGCCCACGCAGACAGCGGAACCATGGAGGTTGACATCAGTGCCTGGCGTGCAATTGTGGCGCCGGGACAGACTCGCGAGCGAACGAATGGATACATTCGCAAGCAGGTCTTTCGAATGCCGCTAATCGGAATTCCCGGAGTTGAAGTTGCTCAGGTTGAGGATTTTCAGTACTACGCGCTCGTAAAGGCACGGAATCCAGACCCGCCGGTAGCTGCTGCTTCGGGTCATGGCACTGATAGCAGCCGTGGAGACAAGCGAGGAAGCTTCATCCAAAGCACCGGAGGGTCGCACCCGGTGTCGCTTTGTCGGGATAAGAAGCGTCCACCGTCAGGTCTAAGCAAGGATGCGAAGGCTCGTGACATGAAGCCCCGCACGTCAACGCGTCGACGCTTGGAGTTCGGCATGAAGTTGTTCGTGCCTGCATTACCGGAAGGATCTCAATTTTCGGTACGTTTGTGTGGACGTTTCCCATGTATTTGTGTGGTCTCTAACCCGAGTTCTTGTTGTGCAGATTGAGGTTCTAGCGATCGTGGAGCCTGCGGACGACGACTCGTCCAACAACGTCCTTCGCATCTTCTTTGCGTCCCCTCCGCGGCATCATCACCCCGATACACGTGGGCACGCTGTTGTTAATCCGCATGTGGTGGCCGGCGTCTTGCGTGGGTTGAAGCAGATCTGGAAACAGGTGGCGCATACCATGATGGAAATCTGCGAGATCAACAGCGACTATGTTGTGCTGCCTCACCAACTGCAGCCTCAGGGGTCCACGCCTCAGGGACTGGACGAGCAGGAGTTGTACCTACTGCAACAGTCACGGGCGAACCCGAACTTGCCGACGCATGATGAGCTGGCTTCGAGGCTGATAGAAGCGATTGCAGCGGCGTATTGATGGAGATTCAATCGTAGGTAGTGTGGTGTGTACGGAATTCATTTCCTTGCGTTGAGACGTTGTACTGTACCTGCTTGCGTGGTATTACTGTATAGTATCCTCACCGACCAAGCAAGTTGTGTAGAGCTGCTACATTTGTTGAACAGCATGGACCAAAAGAAACTTGCTCTTCTACGTTGCCTACAGACGGTGTCGCACCTTGACATAGCGGGAAAACGACAAGCGTTATCGCTAATAACGTCGGGAAGCTGCGAGCCATCGGTTTGCCCTCAAACATTCTGTGACTCTGCAGGGCCCTGCTGCTACAGAACATACTCGACGGGAACCACATACATATCGGTACGGTTCTCGACATTTACACATGAAATCCCAGTGCGCTGGCTCAGATACTCACATTCTCAAAATGGCACTCTTCATCGCTGGCTCGTATAATGTAGCATTTCCACACTTGTACCCGAAAATGTATCGTATCCACTTGGTGTGCAAACTGCTGTCAAAAGCACAACGGAGCTGCCCCTGATAAGAGCGAGAGCAGTTTAATCACGGGAAGTGAGTTTCAATACTAAGCTTTAGTAGAGAGGTGGTATTATATACTACACTTACATGTACTACTGTACCCGATCCCAAGAATGGACTTGTTAAGTTCAATATTGAAACATCAGAGCTCACAATCTATAGCCCATCTCGCGTGCCCGATCTCCGCCACACGCTCGTGTGCCGACATCGCCGCGCTTTTCCCTGTGGTCTCGACTCAACGGAATGGCGTCTCGCCCCTGAGAGCAGTGTAACCTTTTCATTTTCGCTTTTGCGTGCCCAAGCTATCTCCAGTTGCTAGCCAAGAACACGCCTCCATCTCTCCTCGAACAGTGAAACGACACGATGCAGCCAACTCGACTCGTATCACTCGCCCTGGTGGCCTCCGCTGCTGCGCTCTTCGCCACGGCCGACGCCCACGGCAAGATGACCACGCCCACCTACCGACAGATGTCGGAGAAGTTCCACAAGGACTCGGGCGCGCTGATCAACATCGGCCTGAACGAGCTCCAGATCGCCCCCATCGAAGGGCTCTCGCAGCACAAGCAGGTCGACTTCCCGCCGTCGGCGACGTTCAACCTCCTGAACGGATGCCGCGGTACCGTGTACGAGGCGGCCAACGAGGTCACGACTCTCCAGCCCGGCAAGGCCTTCGACGTCAAGTGGAAGATTGAGGCGCCCCACCCGGGCTTCATGAAGCTCAGCATCCTCAAGCCGAGCAAGGATGCGAAGGGCGTGATCACCTACAAGAGCTACAAGACCCTCCTCAACATTGAGCCTTTTGCGGAGAACGGCGGCGATGGTAGCACCACGGCCAAAATGCCCGCCGACGTCGCGGGTTGCGACAAGCCGGGTGACTGCGTGCTGCAGTTCTACTGGCACTCGGACATCGCCAACCAGACGTACCCGACGTGTGCTGACATCGTTGTGTCTGGCAGCGGGGGCGGCACCTCGACCTCGACCACTGCGACCACGGGGTCGTCAGAGGCTGGAAGCGGCACTGCAAGCAGCGCCGAGTCTACGCCGTCGACGAACTCGTCCCCATCGACGAACTCAACTCCGTCGACGAACTCGTCACCATCGACAAACTCGTCACCTTCGACGAACACTTCGCCCTCGACAAACGCGTCCCCGTCGACGACCACCACTGCGCCCTCGACGAACTCGAGCCCTTCGACCAATGTTTCCCCTTCGACGACGACAGCCACGACCGCCCCGAGCACCGCCAAATCCGACTCGTCCGTCGCTGGTGAAGGGGATACCAGCCAGTGTGTTCGCCGCATGCGTCGTCACTAGGCTCGTCTTGAAGTAGTTTGTGTGTCGTGTTGTGTGTAGTTGGTGGCAAGCGTCCAGAGTATCGCCTGCTATAAAACCATAGTCCATCAACGAACTTGCTGTGCATACCTTTTGTTCCGTAGCTGGTACCATGGTATTGTGTATTAATTAATTAATACATGTGGGCGACGTGACGCCCAAGTGGTTGACAGGAACTTGCGTGGATCTGGGATTAATTAAGGCTGTGCACTTGCAGCACCCGCAGCAGGTCGTGCAACTTGTCCGTCACCTTTCACATCCTTTCGTCGTAAATCGGTGCGTGTGTGCCCGAAAGGAGCTCGCGCTTCTACGATGCTCGGATCTGGTGATTCGTTCCGCAAGATTGCAAAACCCACGACCATTTCTTGAGCGCGCGCTGGCATTTTGCACCCAAACAAAACAAACGTATAATAATATGGTACTTAGTACTAGAATTGCCTATGTGAAACCAAACCCGAACTTGTCAGTGCAAGCGCCACCAAGAAAGCAGCACCTCGCATGAACTTTATCCGATACGTGCGCGCCGGTGCATCCAGCAGGCGACGCGCACGATCTCAAGGTCCACCCACCAGAAGGTAAAGTGTACTGAAGTAAGGCTCCATGGAGACTCGAGAGCTTACTGATCAGGACCGATCCCGAGAACCAGGCGGCCGAAAACGTCACGCAAAGCCGAGACGAGAACTCGCAAGTCGCGTCGAACAGCATAACGATAGACAAACATGGCACAATTCCTGATGGAGCATCGAGAATTGAAGAGGAAGGTGCTCCCAATCCAGGCGAACGAGCGGCAAATCTCTCTCTACATCCTTGTGCAGCGAGCCTAGTCGATGCTCACCCACAACGTCAAGACATTGAAAGAAGGAGGTTCTCGACCGGCTCAGCTCGCTAATCGGACGGGATCAATGTAAATAGATGATCATGAACCTCTCTCTCTCTCAAATCGGACGGGATCGCCCGCCTCGTGCTTCACAATCTGTACCCCACCTCACCCCACGTGGCTGCCGTGCTTACAGCACGGCACCGCCGCGCTTTTCCCTGCCTCATGATTTGACCCCGCGGAAATGGCGTCTTGATCACCTCTTGGCCCTTGTTCCGCAGCTATCGCTCGACCTCTCGGCTCATTTCCACTTTCGCGTGCTGCAGCTATCGCCCCACCGATTAATCCCCGAACAGTGAAACGGCACCATGCAGCCCATTGGCCTCGTCTCGCTTGCCCTGGTGGCCACCGCCGCCGCTCTCTTCACCGGTGCCGATGCCCACGGCCAGATGCTTGTGCCGGACAATCGTCAAATCTCCGCCGCGTTCCGCAAGGATTCGGGTGCCCTCTCTCAGGCCGGCGACCAGGAGCTGCAGTACGCGCCCGTCGAGAACCTCTCGGGCCGCTCGCAGAAGGACTTCCCCGAGGCGGCCACGTTCAACCTCATGAACGGATGCCGCGGCACCGTGTACGAGGAGGGGAACAACGTCACCACGTTGAAGCCGGGAGCTGACTTTGATGTAAAGTGGATCATCCAGGCCCCACACCCGGGCACCATGAAGCTGAACATCGTGAAGCCCAGCGAGGACTCCACGGGCAAGATCACGTACAAGAACTACAAGACCCTTCTGACGGTCGACCCGTTCGCGCAGAGTGGCGGTGAGGATGGCACGACCGCCACCATGCCCACCGACGTGACCGGGTGCGACAGCGCCGGCGACTGCGCTCTGCAGTTCTACTGGCACTCGGACATCGCCAACCAGACGTACCCGACGTGCGCCGACATTATCGTGTCCGGAAGTGGCGCCGGCACGTTGACCACGACCAAGGTGACCACTGCTCCGACCGCGGCGTCATCAGAGACCTCGGACGCTGGCAGCGAGGCGTCAGCTGACGGCAGCAGCGCTCAGGCCACGCCATCGTCGAACACGACCCCGTCCACAGAGGAATCGGCTGGTGGCAGTAGCACCCAAGCTACGCCTTCGACGAACACGACGCCTACTGCCACCACTGCCGCTCCTGAGGCTACTACCGCTCCGTCGGCTGCGACGACGGCTCCTAGTACGTCCACGACCGAGGCTTCCGTCGCTGGCGACTCGGACGCGAGCAAATGCTCTCGCCGCATGCGGCGCCACTAGATTAAGGGCGAAGAAGCCCGTGCGCAGTTGTAGATGTTCTGTAGCGTGCAGTTGATGGTAAGAGTACATGTTGTAGTTTGACGTGCATTATACATGTACCGGTAACACCTTCGTTTACACTGCCAGTCTAGTAGACTGGCAGCGTAAACCAAACTGACAGCCGTATAGACTCAGTCTATACGGCTGTCAGTTTGGTCAGGAGTCGTGCCTCAGAGAGAGGACCAGGCTCGGCAGTCACGCATCTCTTTGTACGTGTCCAGGTGGTTTATGAGAACTTGGGTGAGGTGGGATCAGTTGAACGTCGCGAACAGCGAAGCAGCTATCACCGGGGGTATTACTGTAATCAACTGGAAAACACCACCGGCATGCGAGCCAACCACCTACTTAGGGCAGAACGAAGGTGACATCAACTGCTCCTCCCCGCAGTTAGCGTCCGCAGAGGTGTTGCGGCAACGCACTCGGGTGGTATTGTTACGTGTATTATTAATATATCCTTATTGGAGCAAGTATAATACAGACAACCCTGGCCAATTTAATATCTGTTTATCTAATACCCTGGTGTACTTAATCACGTATCGATCCACCGACTCGGTAGTCAGACTAAACTATGGAGCTTAATTAATACCTGTCAAACTTCAAACTTTATGCTCGGTTGGGATTTCTTTCAATACATTTGTTATGTAAAATTTACTCTGTCATACTTGTTCAGCGCCACAGATCAGTGATCAGTGCAAAATTTACATAGCAAATGTATTGGAAAATTCCCAATTGAGTGATATCACATACGACAAAAAACTACGTACATGTAATTTAAGACTCGCACCGGTCCTCTGGGGACAGGTGTGAGCGGGACTTCCTACGGTGAAGCAAGCTACGGAGCTACGACTGGGAGGGTGTGTGCTCCACTCTTCTTACAAATCCCAGTCCTCGAACAACCAAAATGGAGCAGCTTGCATCCGGTCCCTCTATTGTCTAATTACCCTGTTGTACTTAATAGGAAGTGTGTCCACCGATGGCATTAAGTTGGCCAGGGTTTGCTGTACATCTCATGATTGTCTGCTGTCGTGAGAAATTTGCTCACTTATCTGATCCCCTGTAGCAGCTGGAACCGAGAGCGAGTCTCGCCGCTGGTACATGTACATATTACATGTACCAGCCTGTCCCTGACAGGTGCAGCGTGTGTCCTGCCAGGTATTAACCACCCGCTGGCCGTCTTGCTGTTCGCCTTCCAGTCTCCTCACTCCTCAATTCGCGTCCAGCCAAGCTCGTAAGCATGCCATCAACCATCATCACCTCGCTCGCGGCCGCTGCCGCTCTCCTCTTCGCTGGAGTCGAGGGGCACGGCCAAATGCTTTACCCGACGAACAGGCAGATGTCCGAGAAGTTCCACAAGGACTCGGGTGCGCTGATCAACATCGGCCTGAACGAGCTCCAGATCGCCCCCATCGAAGGGCTCTCGCAGCACAAGCAGGTCGACTTCCCGCCGTCGGCGACGTTCAACCTCCTGAACGGATGCCGCGGTACTGTGTACGAGAAGGGCAGCAACGTCACGACTCTCCAGCCCGGCAAGGCCTTCGACGTCAAGTGGACGATTCAGGCGCCGCACCCGGGCTTCATGAAGCTCAGCATCCTCAAGCCGAGCAAGGATGCGAAGGGCGTGATCACCTACAAGAGCTACAAGACCCTCCTCAACATTGAGCCTTTTGCGGAGAACGGCGGCGATGGTAGCACCACGGCCAAAATGCCCGCCGACGTCGCGGGTTGCGACAAGCCGGGTGACTGCGTGCTCCAGTTCTACTGGCACTCGGACATCGCCAACCAGACGTACCCGACGTGCGCGGACATTATCGTCGCTGGAAGCGGCGCTGGCACTTCGCCCACGCCCGCCGCTGCTGCCCCGAAGGCTCCAACCCCAGCTCCGACCCCGGCTCCGACCCCGAAGCCTACGACCGCCGCCCCGAAGGCCGCGAAGACTTCTGCTCCTGCTCCTGCCACGGACGCGCCCAAGGGCAAGAGCGGCGAGGTTGCTGGCGAAGCGGAAAGCGCCGGCAAGTGCTCCCGTCGCATGCGTCGCAACTAGAGCGTCGCAGAGACCACCCAGTCCCGACCTTAAAGTAGTAGCTGTCTAGTGTTGTTGAAAAGTAGTAAAACTCTAGCCGTTCAACTCGAATGCACCTCTTTCGTTCGCCGAAGCTGAAGCAAACGCCGTTGCAAAGTCCCATGCCACGTCACACGTGGTGCCTCTTCAGCGCCCAATGGGGCAGTGCGCGTAGCCCGTAACGGCCCGCACGCCACCACTTTCCTCAGTTGAGATGTCTTACCACTTGCCCCAAGTCGAACTAATACATGTTGTTTTGGTATTTCTGGTGGCTGGTTGATGTTAGCCACCAGCAGCACAAACCGCTGGGCCAAGCTTAAGTGAAGAGGCGTTGGCATTGACGTTGCAGAAATGCGAAGCTACAACCCAAGCAAGTTTGGCCCGATCGCAGGGTTGCGAGAGACTTTCAAGCGCGCATTGATGGCTGGAGCCCCGTCCGTTTCGGGCTCTGAATTCGAGAAGGTCCAGCACCAGCCCTGCCCTGGAGCTCCGGTGTCTTGCACCGGCATGGCCTCATGCGCTCTCATTCCCCCTTTTTGCCTGGACTACCAACGTCGACGACTGAAGTCGTACTAGCCGCAGCCAGACCCCAAGGACACCCCCAGCTCCAGCTTTGACCTCCTGCAAGATGAAGCTCTTCCAGTCGCGCCTTTGCGTGGCTGCTCTCGCTCTCGCGGTGGTGTCGCTGCAGCAATCTCAAGTGGATGCGTGCACGGCTATCGCGGTGACGAAAGGCGCTAGCGCAGACAACTCGACGCTGGTCGCCCACACGGACGATGCCGGCGACAGCGCTTCCGACTTGCGCCTTGTGCGCGTTCCAGCGCAGGATCACGAGCCGGGGAGCAAGCGCGCCGTCTATAACTTCATTGGTGGATACCCGCGAGTGGTGGCGCCCGACCGCGGAGTTCACTACCAGCCCGTGAATGACCCAGCGGTTGGGGGGAAGCAGGAGTACATGACGCCGCTCGGGTACATCCCGCAGGTGGAACACACGTACGCGTACTTCGACCAAGACTACGGCATGATGAACGAGGTGCAGCTCAGCATTGGTGAAAGCACGTGCGGCGCCAAGACGGCCGGATGGCCGATCAACGTGCCCGGCGGCAAGAACTTGTTCGGCATTGCAGAGCTCTCGAAAGTCGCTCTCGAGCGCTGTGCGACTGCGCGCTGCGCCGTGGATACGATGGGCACTCTCTCCGAGGAGTACGGCTTCTACAGCGAAGACAGCGGCGACATGGCGAAACCGGACTATGGTGATTCGGCTGAGGCCCTCGTGGTCGGCGACAAGTTTGGTGAGGTCTGGGTCTTCCACGTGATGACCGGTAAGGACAGCGCTGGTGCTGTGTGGGCAGCTCAACGCGTGCCGGATGGCCACGTGACGGTGATTGCCAACGGGTTTACGATTCGGGAGATTGACTTGAGCCAGCCTGACTGGTTCATGGCCTCGAGCAATGTGCTTTCACTCGCGGAAGAAATGGGCTGGTGGAACCCTAAGGGAGACAAACCCTTCGACTTCACGGCCGCCTACGGCTTTGCCGACAAGGACGCGATCGGCCCGCTGTACACCGGTCGCCGTGTCTGGCGTGTGTTTGACGTCTTGGCCCCATCACTGCAGCTCGACGCTCGTCTCGGCAGCTTCTCGCAGTACGCGACCTACCCGTTCTCCGTCAAGCCCGACCGCAAGGTGGAGATTTTCCAGATCATGGACCTGCTGCGCGATCACTACGAAGGCACGCGCTACGACATGACCAAGGGTTTGGCCGCTGGGCCGTTTGGCGCTCCTGTGCGGTGGTCGGGCAGCGCTGGCGGCGTTATTGGCGGCTGGGAACGTCCGATCTCGATGTACCGCACGCTGTTTGCATTTGTCCTGCAGAGCCGAAGCCACAAGGGGCCGGATGCTGTCGGTGGCGTTGCGTGGTACGCTCAGGATGCCCCGCACGGCTCCGTCTTCGTTCCGTTCTCCTGCGCTCAGGACAGCGTTCCGGAGTCCTACTTGCTGGGCCAGCAGAGCAAGTTCCACACGCAGTCCGCCTGGTGGGCCTTCAACTTCGTGAACAACTGGAGCCTGCTGCGCTACAACTCGATGAGCGTCGACATTCGCGGCAAGATCGACACCTTGCAGAAGGAAGCGTTTGTTATGCGCCGAAAGATGGAGCACGAGGAGCACGAAGCGCGCCACTCGGGCGGTGTTAGCGACACCGAGTTGGCGGGCCGCCTGCAAGCGCAGAGCAACAAGTTCGCGGAGCAGGTGGTGTCCCAGTGGTGGCAGCTTGCATGGACGCTGGTGGCCAAGTACAGCGACGGATACATGACGACGGGCGAGGCGCCCAACCAAATGGCGTCGATCGGGTACCCGGCCTGGTGGCTGCAGGCCAGCGAATTCGCGACGTGGCCCGGCGACACGTTCAAGCCCAAGGCCAGCATGCGCAAGCAGCTTGTGGGCGTCGACAGTGTGACCGCGCAAGGCTTCGTTCGCCAGGCCGCCATGGCGAATAACGTGGAGGTCGAGGGACGGAGCTACCCCATTGCCATTGCCTGGGTCATCATGGGCGCCGTGCTCGGTGCCGCAATGGTCGCGTTCGCCAAGGAGAAGAGCCGTCGTGCCGGCTACCACGCCGTGGCCTAGTGTTCTGCCTGCGTACAAATTCATGCTGTTAGAGTGCGGAACGAACACCAATTGATGAAGGTAGCTGGATAGGCCTCAGGAGAGCAGGAACCAGTAAGCCTTTGTGGTGACAATACCATAGACGCAACACTCCGTTATCAATTCGATGCTGCGGCTCGCGTGTGTTCCGACGGCGTTGGTTGCAAACAACGCGACGATGTCAACACGATGAGAAGCTGGCATCGGCCTAGTAGATCTACTAGTCGTCCAAGCCGCCGTCGGCAGCGATGTTGAGGTGATCTCGTCGTCGGCTGTTGTCGGAACGGAAGGATGACTCATCGCTGCTGGCCGTCCTTGCCGGACGCGTACAGAACATGTATTGCTACATGTACAGGGCCACGATGCCACTCGATATCTGGCAACAGCGCAACCACCACGTTAGCGTGGCGACGACAGCAAAGTAATTGCTTCAGCCGACAGGCAACGGGCCAAGCACGTACGCGTGCCCGAAGGTTCACGGCGCTTTTCAGCGAAAAGCGCCGAAAAGTTTTCGAGGACGCGCGGATATCAGGCAGGATTCCTGCCAGGAACGCCCGCGCCGGACTGCCTCGATGCTGACGGAACTCCCGCCGGTATCATAAGTTAGCAGCCGTGGGGGCCAACTTCCTGCGTGGCAAGGATCGTGAGGCACGTGTACTAGTATCGGAGCCCGTCGGTAAGAGAGCCGACATCGTGTACCGAAATAGCGGTACCCGCGTGGTGTAAACGTGGTGTACACCGTGATGGACGGGCCAGCTGCCTGCTCCTCTTCCCGGCGAGCCTCTTGAAGCGGGTACTCCCCGTCAGACTGGATGGTACAACCGACAATCCCAGTGCGTCACTACACGAGTATATCAATATACACACGCATAAGTAGCTGTGCGTCCATTTCCATACAAACTACAGGAAAGACTATTGTCATCGTTATAGCCAGGTTTGTCCATAATCAGGCGCGAGATGGCTTCGATTGGAACATCAGCACGTAAAGCGCGCGCAAAAGTGCCGGCAAACGCGCGCGGACCAGTCAGACTGTCACGCCCCTGATCTCTTCAGCATCTCAGAGTCGGCCATTCGCCAACTCGCCCCTCGCTGTTCAGCAGTAAGATCGACCGCCGCCCCCGAGCAATGCAGGAGAACCGCCCCGAGGTGGCCGCCTACTTCGAGGCGCTGCTGCAGTCGCGGCTGCACAGCCCGCCCATCCGCTGCGGCTCAGCGGGCGAGGCCAAGGGCAAGGCCATGTTCGCCGGCCGCGCGCTCAAGGCCGGCGAGCCCATCTGGACCGAGGCGCCGTTCGTGGCCATGCAGCACGAGGACAACAAGGAGTTCGTGGACTGCTGCGCCAACTGCTTCGTGCCGCTCATCGACAGCAAGGCCTGCTGGGCGCGCGTGGTGGCCGCCAGCAGCGCCGAGGTGGAGGGCGAGGCCGCCCCCGCCGACGAGGCCGCGGCCAGCGACGCCGACTTCGAGGCCGCCATCGCCTTCCTGCAGAAGGAGGGCGGCAAGAGCCCCGAGGAGAGCTACTTCTCGGTGTTCAAGCTGGCCGAGAGCCAGGTCAAGTGCGGCTGCGGCGCGCTCTACTGCTCGGACAACTGCCGCCAGATCGCCTACGCGCAGCACCACGCGCTGCTGTGCCCGCGCTCGGAGGAGCGCGAGGGCGCCATGGGCCAGTTCCTCAACCACACGCTCGTGACGAACGAGATCTTCCAGCTCGCGGCCAAGGTGGTGGCCAAGATCCTGCTGCTCTTCGTGGCCACGCAGGACGCGGCGCAGGCCCGGCAGCCCGTCGACATGTTCTGCAAGCTGCCCTGGTGGGAGGTCATCACGTCCGAGGACGACCTCGAGGAGGGGGAGACGCTCGAGCAGTACCGCGACAAGTTCCGCTCGCTCATCGCGCAGACCTTCGCGCACTTCCTCGGCGGCCTCCGGGACAACCTCGCGCACCTGGAGGCGCAGGGGGAGCTCAACGGCCTCTCGGCGGACGCGATGCTGGCCTCAAGTGACGACGTCCTGAACGTCGACTTCTTCAGCCGCGTGGTGGGCATGTTCGAGATGAACAACATCAGCATGGAGATCGACCACCCGTTCCACGCGCTCGGCGAGGCGCTGAGCGAGGCCAGCCCCGAGGACAAGAAGGACATGCCGCCCGTGCTGTCTCGAGTGAAGGCGGCGCTGGAGAAGTTCACGGAGCAGCACAAGCACCAGCTGTGCGACTGCGTAGAAGAAGATGAGCACGCGCACGAGCACGACGAGGAGGAGTGCTACGCGCTGGACGAGGACTTTGTGGGCGTGGAAGGCACGGCGCTCTTCTCGGGTATCTGCACAATGAACCACAGCTGCGACCCCAACTGCACGGTGCTCTACACGAAGGACGGAGCAGCACACGTCTTCGCTGTGCAAGACATTGCGGTGCGTGCACAAATGGCGAGAGCGGTGTCGTCTGTGTGTGTGGCGAGGTTTCTGACGTGCCAATTGCTTTTGATATTGATTTTTCCAGGAGGGCGAGGAGTTGTGCATCTCGTACATCGACGTCGACCAGGAGGTGGATGAGCGAGAGGAATGCCTTCGGTATGTATGCCGTCCGATTGCCGCGTGCTGTTCCGCGGTGATAATTAATTGTCCTAGGCTAACTGATGTCCAATCGTTCTGTCTGTTGGCGTTGGTGCCCGACCAAGCAGGGAGTACCAGTTTGTGTGCCATTGTGCCCGGTGCGAGGAAGAGCGGAAGGCATAGAGTTTTGCACTATGAGCGGAGGAGGTGGCCTCGACAGGCCGATCCGCTTGTATCGCAAGACCCGTGCTATCGTGGCCCCGCCACCACCCGTCGTCATGTGCCAGCCGTGCGTGCCCCAAGTTCGCTTCCTTCCTGTGCCCATTCCAAGGTTTTCTGCTCGCTTTTGGCGTGGACTTCTGTCTTCCAAGATGAAAAGAAAGAAACAAAAAACAATCTCCAGGCATCAAGAGCGAGGCGGAGCGAGTCTCCTCTGGCCTTCTGCTCGGGACGTTATGAACCATAAAATTAAAACTTCGTTAAAGGTTTGCATCAGCGCAACTCAACGGCCACTTCGGTCCCTTGTGTGGAAGGGTCGCGAATCCTGCAACCTGGTCTCCGGTTGCGCGTATCGGACGTAGCACTGCTCGATTGCCGTTGATATCGCAGCGATGACTTGTCCAGCTGGCGGCAACGGGCCATGGAGCTCACTTCAACGTCGCTGCCGGCGGCGACTTCGACTAGGCCAATGGCAAAGTGTCCGCCGCGCTATGCTCCTCGCCGCGCTGTTTGTGCCCGGCGCCGATGCCGCGACCGCCGTCGGAACTTTCAGTCCGCAGAACTGTGTCAAGTGCGCGGGGCTCGAGTACTGCACGGTCATGAACGGCCAGTACCTGTTCGACCCCGTTTCAGGCTACTCCAGGTTCGGTGCGCCGTCAAACGCATTGAATGGCTTCGTTTTACTGACAAACGTGTGTCTGCACAGAGAGACCACGGCGCAGTTGGAGAAGCAGGGCGTGTGCGAGGACCTGGACGCCAAGACGTTGGCGCTCAGCCCCTTCGGCACGCAACTGCAGTTCAAGGACACGCCGGCGTGCCATAAACTCGTGTGGAACTTCCACTGCCTCTCGTGGGTTGCCACCACGTTCCAGCGAGAGGTGAACGGCACGCCCGTGACTTGTGCCAATACGGCAGGATCGGCGACGGTGCCGCTACCGCCGTGCCGGTCGCTGTGCGTGGAGGTGGCCGACAAGTGCGTGTACTCGCACTTTTATCGCATGTATCTCGACGAGGTGTGTGGGAACATTGGGTGCTTGACGGAGATCCAGGAGGCCAAGAACAGCGGATCCGCGGACACCAACATCGCGGAGACCTCGTGCGTGTCTGGAAGCTGGGTCTACGCCGAGAACAAGACGTTGTCACGCTGCTCAACTCGCGCGTACGAGCCACCGGTCGCGTTGGCGGTTAGTGATGCGGTTTGCAGGAGCGTAATTGCTATGAGTCTCATGAACGTCCTGTGGCTGATGTGAGAAGCGGACAACAGGTAGGAAAACGTTGGTGCTGTCATCACGTCTCCTATGGTAAAGCTAACGGATACACTTCATAGGTTAGCATGTGTACGTGCAGTTCCTGCTTCCCCTGGGCGTTTTGCAACGTGTCGTCGTGGAGCTCATGAGTGCATGAGTGGCTTTTTGGCTTTCAAATATCTGAAAGGAAAAGTTTTTTTTTTATCAAAGGAATATTGGTGTCGCGAGTGGAAGTTATCGCTAAATCAGCTGCCAAAATTCCATGAAGGTTTTTCCAGTTGTGCCAGCACTTTTCGCTCCATACGCGTCGCCAGCGCACAAAGTCCTGTAGATGCTGTGCCAGAACTCCCAGCTCAAAGCTCGCTTCAGTTGCTTTGCGCCATTTTTCCTTTGATTTCCCCAATAGCGTGGCAGAATCCAATTGTCTAGAAGATATCCGGATAACAGCTTTTCCGACTTTCGGCTTTTTTTGTTTCTGTCTTTTTTTTCCATCAGTTCCATCAGCACGAAGTGCCTTGTCAAGCCTTATAGCCAAGCAGGCGTTTCCCCTCTCGCAGCGATGGACGACGACGTGGACGCGGGCCTGGAGCTCGCCCTGCCGCGGCCCTGGAAGGCGCTCAAGCCCTCGGCGCTCAGCAGCGCCACGAGCGGCGGCCTGCGCGCGGCCCGGACCGACCGTAAGCTGGCCCGCCCCCTTGACCTCGCCGGGCGCCCCCGTTCTCACCCTCGCTCTCTTTTGCCCTGTGCGCAGTGGACCGCTACGCGAGCGTGGCCGCGCCCTACGGGCCGGCCGACCCCGTGGCCAGTACCTACTTCCAGGTCGTCATCAGCAAGGCCAAGGCGCCCATCGTGTGCGGCGACGCCGGGCCCGTCAAGGGCAAGGCCATCTACGCCGACCGAGACCTGCCCAAGGCCTCCCCCATCTGGACTGAGTCGCCGCTCGTGGCCATGCAGCACGAGCGCAACCGCAGCCTGCTGCCGTGCTGCCAGTTCTGCTACCTGCCGCTGCTCGGCGACGCGCAGCGCCAGTGGTGCGACATCGTCACGCGCTTCAACGCGCGGACGCAGACAGCAGTAAACCCGACTCGGAGCGCGGCCACTGCGGCCGAGGAGCGGGGCCCGGTGGACGTGGACGCGCTGGAGAAGGCGCTCCGACTGCTGCGCATCACGCCGCAGAGCTGCGGTATGGCCGGCCCGGGGGCCATGTGCCCGTGCGGCGAGCTGTACTGCTCGAAACTCTGCCGGATGCGCGCGCTCCACGAGTACCACGCCATCCTGTGCCCGCGCAAGGACCCGTGCTCGGCCATGGGCGAGTTCCTGGAGCACACGCGCCACACTAACGACATCTTCTTGCTTGCGGCGAAGGTCATCGCCCGCGTGCTCTCGCGGTACCTGGTGTGGCGAGACATCGTGAAGGCGCGCGAGCCCATCGACATGTTTTTCAAGAAGCCGTGGTGGGAGGTGGTCGTCGTCGAGCACGACGAGCCGCTGTCGCTGCAGCACCAACCTCGATGCAGCGAGGAACCAGCAGCGCCGGCCACGGTGAGTGGCAGCGACGAAACAAACAGCGACGGCGGAGGGAGCAGCAGCAGCAACGACGACAGCTCACCCAACGACGTCAAAGATATTGACGAGGAGCAGAAGGCTGCTACGCCTCAGGCAAACGGCAATGGCTCAACTCAGGCACGAAACGCGCGGCAGGGACAGACACAGGGAATGGAAGAGGAACAGAAGGAAGATGGAGACTGGATGGCAGGCACCGGCTCCGCAGAGAATGGATCTACGAAAGCACAATGCTTACAGGAGGTGTTGGCGATGACGCACCAGCTACTGGTAGATGCTCTGGAGTGTAATTTGGTGCGTCTGGAGCGGGAAGGCCAGCTGCGTGGCGTGACAGTGGAGGAAATTTGGCGCTCCTGCTCGAGCGTGCTGAGCTTCGAGTTTTTCACTGCTCAGATCGGTCTCTTCGAGATGAACAACATCAGTATGGAGGTGGATCACCCTTTCCACGCTTTTATTGACATCCTGGACCCAGACGTGCAGAACGAAGTAGCTGCAGGAGACCCGGGCCACACTGATGGACAAACTAACAGCATGTCGCCAAGGTTACAGCCGCTTCTAAATGCTGAGGATCAGGCTTTGATGGCCAGCGTGCGCCGAGTGCTGAACTGGGAGGAAGAGCGCTTGCAGGTGCTACAGGCACAAGAGCGCCTCGAGAGAAATGGCGACAACATGGACGATCCCTTGATGCCGCTGGGGTATCCTAGCATCGAGGGCACAGCGTTGTTCCCGATTATTTGTACGATGAACCACAGCTGTGATCCGAACTGCACAGTGCTGTACACTAAGAACGGTGACGGACATGTAGTGGCTATCCGCGATATCCAAAAGGGCGAAGAGCTGTGCATCTGCTACATCGATGTGGATATGGACGTGCAGATGCGTGAGGCTAACTTGCGCGAGTACAAGTTCAAGTGCTTCTGTTCGCGGTGTGTCCAAGAGCGCCAGCAGCTGGAGCGTCAAAATCCACGACAGGAGCAGCGAGCAAGCCCCGCATCAGCTCAGCGAACAAGTCCTGCTGGAAACGACCAGGCCCACGATCTGCTCGTGAGCAGCCCCAGCAGCCAAAGAAATCTAAGAAGAAAAGCAGCAGCCAAGGACGGTAAGGCAGGTACGTGACCTGGTACCCGTGCTTAGGTCGCGACAATTGAGCAAAAAAAGTATTTGCGTTAGACACAGTAGTATATCCATCCATGCACGGTGACAAAATACATAAGGGAGGCAAGGGTCGGGATCATTATTATGCCTTGCCTGTTGTTGAAATTGAAGGAGATAGATAAAACTCTGTCCGCGAAGCTGATGAGCAACCGGAGCCGTCTTCGAGAGATCAACTCACAGCTGATAGGTTGCAGCCACACCCGAGATACCGTTGAACAGATACGTGTGGTTGAGCGGCTCGAACTGGTGCGTGATAATCTTGATAGCCTCCTGCGCGGCAACACCGCCCATCAGTGCGGCGATGTTGTGCAGCTCGACCTGGCATGACCGGGTCATTTCCAGTGCGTGATCGTCGGTAATCCAGTCTGCCACATCACTACCAGCACTCAGCTTCTTGGCCTTTGACACGAGCCATGTGCCATCCTGAGTGGCAGTGTCATCCTCTGAGCCAGGGTAACGATTGAACTCTGACGCAAACGCAGCCACAGCACGAAGCATGAAATACCAGATCAATGGCGATTGCTCCTTGTCCTCGTCCTCCAGATCCACGCTTGACAAGTCGACGTGCTTGTACTCCTGCGCTACAGTGCGCGTCTCCAGCATGCCAGCATTCGGGGCGTTCTTGCAAAATGCCGCTACAGCTTGGAACGAAATACTGTCCTCAGGAAGCTTCAGGCCGCGCAACCGCTTGCGCAGCATCTCGTGTACCTTCGTCGCGTCCTCCTTCGCCTTGGTAACATACAGTTCCTGCAGCGCCACGTAATACTCGGTGGACGCTGTCATGTCCGGGACGACCCCCGTCACAGGCAACAACCCATCGTTCTGCTTGACAAAATCTGCCAGCGCGTGGGCCAGCAGCCAGAACTCCTTCGTATCCTTCGTCTTCTCCAGCGTCTCCACCGAGACGGTGTGCGATGCTGCCGTCCCCAACACTGGAGCAACTTCCTCCGGCACTTGAGGAGGTACGTACGCCTTGTACGCATTTTCGGCCGCCTCAATAAAGTTAAGTTCATGGCCGGGCGGGCCCCAGGCCATCTCCTGCAGACTCTTCTTGAACGCGTCCTTCTCCGGGAACGTGGCCGGGGGTTTGCCAGCATGGCCCTCCTTCCACCTCTTCATGGCCTGCAGCAACAGCACCACAAAGGGCACGTGTGCATGCTCGATACTGGACAAGGACGTCAAGTCAAAGCTGTCTGCGAACTTCTGCAGCGTCGGGAAGGGCTCGGAGAGCCTCAGTTCGTGGCGTGGCGGGTCCAGTTTGGCGTCTGCGATGGCGTGTTGGGCCACCTGCAGCCTCAGAGAGCCCAGGAAGCCGTAGGACGTGGCCAGCAGCAGTGGGATCCTCTTGACCAGACACAGCTCGGCCAGCTTGGCTGTGGCCACCTCGTCCAGCTGCGTGGCCAGCACCAGGTCGAACTGGTCCAGGTACGCGGGCTCGTCCTGCAAAACCTGCTTCGCGTTGGCGTGGCGGGCGCCTCCGGCCACGTCCGCGTTCATCTCCAGGAGCAGCTTGGCCACCGTCTCGGCCCGGGATTGGCCCACAGCGTCCGCCGTCACGAAGAAGTTGTTGGAGGCGTCGGCCAGTGACACAGCGGCGTCGTCCAGGACCGTGAACCGGCCGACGCCGGGCAGCACCAGGTTCTTGAGCGCCTCGGAGCCCGTGGCGCAGGACCCGACGAGAAGGACGTGAGTGCTGGCCAGGCGTCGCTGGCCCTCGGCGCCCCACAACCGCAGCTGGCGGTCGTACTTGTCCCCCATGACGGTCGCCTTGGTGATGGAGGGAGATTTGCTTGGCAAAGTGTAGCCAAGAGACTGTAATGATCGTTGGGTTCTGGTGTGACGTACACGAAGTAGGCTTCAACTTGGTGTACTGTAGTCGAGACTTTGGCTTTCGTTGCCCCTTTTGGCAATATCTTCAGAATCGACGCCTACACATGGCAGTTCGTACGTGGCGAAGAATAGCAAGAGCACGAAGGGCTCGTAGTTTGTAGAGCTACAACTTCGACGTGCATTGATAAATAGATAATTGCACAATGTGCTACTTGCTCGGTGTCCCATCAGAGCGCTTCAGCTCAGCAGGATTGGCGCGAGTGGATGCGCACTGTCCTTCTTCTTGTTGCTGTTGTCGTCACTCTTGGTTCGTGATTTGCGCGTGTTGCCGGATGCACTTGTTGTTGTTGAAGAGCTGCGTGGCTTGGCGACACGGTGAGAAGGTCTGACCATGACTGCGGCGTGGGGGGCGACGGTGACGAGGTGGTTGGCGAACATCGAGATGGCTGCAAGTGCAGTTGGTTTGGGAAGACGACTGCTAATTCGAGAATGAGACGATAACTGCGGCGGCAGAAGCAGATCCCACTAACTGCATGTTGAAAGGTTTAGCAGTATCCAGCAGACAGAGCAAGAATGCCATAATCTCTTTGGTTTTAGACCGTGTGTGTGAGCGACCGATGTGGTTACATGTATCCCTGCGTGCAAGAACGTTCACTAAAATCCTGGCCTGATTTGCCAGCAGCGTTGACACTGTCAATGACAGGCCTATCGCCCTGTATTACGCCTCGATATCTCGCATCTGTTTGAAGTCGCGTATGCACATTGCCCGTTGGGACATTGGAGGCCATGCGACGAGATGCGCGGCGGGGAAACTGAGAATCCTGGGAACACTGCTCATGAGAGCATACACTAATAGCAAACGACTATGATAGCTTTTGTTTTTCCTCCCGAACGCACATTTCTTCGGAATAATGGCGGTACAGTCGCACAAGCTCTCGCTGTGCATGGTACACCGTTGCTGAAGTATCCCCCGGAGGCAGCTAGATACCAATTGGCGTGCATGTATTATATATATTTCGTGCAGAACTGTCGGCCTTCACTACGTAGCACAGTGTTGATTCAGTTCGTGTTCAGAGCCTTGTCGGGACGATTGGCGCGGCGAGATGCGGACGTCGCTTCCTTCCGTCTTGCTGCTGCTTGTATCTTCACTCTTGGCCCGGTGCTTCTTCGTTCTCTGAGACGCGCTTCTTGTTGTGGAAGAACTGCGCGACTTGCCGCTGCGGTCGGTAGGACTGACCATAACGGCAGCGTGAGGGGCGATTGTCACGAGTTGGTTGGCGAACATCGAGCTGGATGTAGTTTTGCGAATGGTGCGACTCGTGCAATGCTGTTGAATGGAGTATGCTATTTCTCTCTCTGTCCGAGGCTAGGCTACCTTCACTCATACGTCGGCAACCTCTTGAGGACCTCGGATGCATATGTTAACCCACACGTAGTGAGCAGCACAGCTCGTGACCGCGAGCGGGTGGCTGGAGGACAGCCGAGGCGATATGAACGTGGCTACAGCTCTTCAAGTGCAGGTTCTGGAGCGCCACCGGCTCAGGAAATCGACTAAAAGAGGATTTGCCCGCAATGGCACACGGAGTTTCCACGATAGTCGCATGATCGCCATGGTCGCGCACGACAGTTGCTGGACGCTGCGAATTCACTGATTTGGAACGCGCCGCACCAGTCGATGTCGAGCCACGTGCATGAGCAGCTTTCCTCTCGCGGTGAACCCACTTCGGCCGTTGCTGAACGCGAAGTGAACGTTCCAGGCGAAAGACGACGGCGATAGCCACGTGGCCGTCGTCTGCACTGCGCGAAGGACTGGCGCAGACGTGTCCACGAGCAGCACAGCAATGGCAACAAGTCGTAACGGAGACTTTGGCTTTGTAAGGGAAGCCGCCTCGATGGCTGCATGACGCGAGATCTTTCGTCCACAGGTAATCAATCATGCCGGACGACCGACGACACAAGACGTGCGGCAATCCGCACGTCTCGCATAAAGCCTTCCACTTGGCTTGTTATATTATGGACAGCTCGATGCCGCGGGACTTCATGTCAACTGCCGCTTCCTGCGCATTTGACGACAAGTGAGCAACGCCGTCCAGGGTCGCTGCCGGCGACCGTGACTCAGGGCGGCGTACAGACTCTGACGTATGGGAGGCTGTTCGCGCCCGAAAAAGGCCAGCCGCCACACGAAAGAAGGCCTTGAAGTTGGCGCAGGCGTCGCCTCACTCCTCAACCCGCGCTCGCCCCCGCAAGCCGCTCCAGCCTTTCCATCCGCAGCAGTGCGATGTTCGCCAACCACTTCGTGACCATCGCGCCGCACGCCGCCGTCATGGTGGTGAGTCTCAAAGACAAGAGCTCGCCCCGCATCCCAACCGCCCCGAAAGACGCCAAGAAGCGCCACCGAGCCAAGAGCGAGCGCGACGCCAGCTCCGACAGAAAAGCCCAACCGGGAATCCGCATCGCCTCCCGCCAGTCTTGCTGAGCCCAGGCCACCATTGAGAGTAGCGAACCAAATAGCGGTGCCCACCGCTCCTGTATTTTAATTAATGCACATCGGAGACCAAGCAGAAAGAGACTAACGTCATCCGTGTCGTCACCGTAGATGTAAAAGTGAATGTAAAGTGTTGAATTGATTCCTTTATCATGGAGTTCGAGTCTTAAGATGTAGTAGTTGTCGCGGTAGCCACCGCTAGGTGGCGCCCACCCATTCCTCTAGAAGCGATCAGCTGAACGAGTAGCCCTGGAGCGTGGCGCGCGGCACAAACGTGAAGGCGCCCGGCTCGTACGACTCGACGTGCGACGCCATCTGCGCGATCGAGCAGCAGCCGCAGCAGAAGCTGAAGGCTGCGTCCTCGGCGTGCGAGCCTGGGATGCTGAAGAGTGTGCGGATGCGCCAGCGCAACCTCATGAGACAGAAAGCCGAGATGACCGCGCACAGCCAGAAGAGGAAGTCGAAGAAGCCGCTGTGACTGGCCGCCGAGATGAGCGCCAGCAGGTACAGGCCTCCGAACAGGCCCAGCACGTGGTAGAACTGCATCAGACCGAGGCGAGCCGAGATCTGAGCTACAGCGAGACCGGGGCAGCAGCAAGACATGACACCTGGAAAGGAATCAGCGAACTGTCAGCAGCATTTCGCGATCGGAGTGTGCTACTGTGAGGAACGCTTACCGTTGGGGACCAACGAGTCGGTGAAGCCAAAGAGACCAGTCTTCCAGCGGCCGGTCACGATGCCATTGGAGTCGACACCCTGGTTGCTGTTGTCACCATCAGTGATGTTGACCATAACGTCGGCTTCCTTGGTCGGCGGCTCGAACTGCATGGTAGCTGAAGACGCTGTTGAGGCTTGTTGGCTGTTGGTTGAGGCGGGGAATCGAGGAATGAGCTCCCAGGTTGTACGTTCCGACATTCGCTAGAGCTCACTTGTAATTCGCACTGCCTGGTCAACGTGCCTTCGAGTTCTGATCACGAGACTACGCGTGCCTAACATTAGGCCTTCGAACACCCACACGGCACTGCAGACGATAGCATGCGGCGAACGGAGTATTTCTGGCCAAGCGATTAAGGCAACGTCCTCCTTTACTGGCAGCTATATCCATCCCACCAGCGTCATCCGCCCAGAACACGCACGTCTCGATAAGAATAACTGCACGCACAATCTGCCCAGGCCTATTGAAGAGTAATACCACATCGCAATAGACTCCAGCTGGTTGCATGTTCCACCCGCGCCACTCGCTCAAAGAAACATCAAACGCGTCTACTTTCGGCTTGCACTAGCGTGTCGCTAGTTTAAAGCTGGAGAACTTGCTACATGGTGAATACAGATCGGACCTTGCGGTTACCGCCTTCTAGAGTCAAAGACTCGTCCTCGGCGTCACTGTCATCATCATCGTCATCGTCGTTGCCAAAGAAGTCCATCTCGTCGTTAAAGCCTTCTCCATTCACTGCCCCCAATCGCTGACCAGACTCGAGATCGACAGCCACGTGCATATAGCGCGTCTCGTTCATTTTGTTCTCCATGGCGTGCAGCTTTCGGCGCAAATAAACGAAGCTTGCGAGTATAACGATCGAGCAGAGGATAGTTGGAAGCACATCATGGTAGAAGGTCCGATGAGCAGCCTCCATTTTATCTGTAACCAATGCCATCAGAAGGAAAAGTTGCATGTCGAACGTGCCGTGAATAATGACAGCCGGGAGGACTATCGCAATCTTCGTGCGCCAGCGTCCTAGATCTGCTTTCGCGGCGTTGGTGCCTCGCTGTTCGCTGCCACCCTGTCGATGAGCCAATAGTCGTTCCGCCATACGCACACCGGTAATTCCACCACATATGCAATGCAGTGGCGTGCTCGAGATACTGCGCAGAACCGCAGTCTCCATTTTATCCCGAAACGTGGCAGCCAGCAGCGAGTAGGCCGTGTTCTCCAGCACGGAAAATCCCAGCGAGCCCGCAACTACGGCCAGAAACACCACGAACGCATGGTTGGCATGAGGGCGGTGGTAGAACAGCAGCCGGCTCGGGTGGCACATCGTACCACGAAGGGCACCGTGTTGTTGTTGGCGCTGTTTCAACGCTGAAAACGCCGGCACGGATCCATTTTTTCCTTTACAGCAGCAAAACCAGTTGCGAATGCAACATCCACGTCTTGACTTTCCACAGCAGCAGGCGCCCTGGACGACCCAGTACTTCATAAACTCCTCCACCAAAGCGGCCACGATAAAGGCCAGGCCGAACAGGAACACAAAGTAGCCGACGGTCTTGTCGAGCTTCACACTCATCAGGATCTTCCCCAGCTTCATGCCATGGGCTGGAGCGGGTCGGCCGTCGCCCGGAGCATGGAAATACTTGTACAGTTGGCTCTGGATGGAGTTCCGCTGGTCGAAAAAGCACAGCGAGGCCAGCAGTGGGCCCAAAGTCAGCTGAGCCACAAAGGCCAGCACTGGAATAATTAGAGCCCCGCCCAGGAACGTCCTAAAGAGCTGCTCGATCTCGCGATCGCTGCGTAACAAATATTTATAAAAAATATTAGTACGATGGCAATATCACGAGTTTTGGAGTAGGGATTTCAAGGTTGTCAGGGTCGTACGTGACGCCATGGTGCTGCTGCTGACGGAAGACCCAACGGAAGAAGAGAAGCGCGGGTATCGACAGCACAAACAGCACCGGGAGCACTTGGATCTGACCGATAATCTGACAATAAAAAAAAAGTATTAGTTTATAGCAAAATGATTAGGTAAACTTTTTCTACGTGGGAGTTATGAGAACGGAGAGGAGGTGGGGTACGCACAGCGAGGAAGAGGGAGAAGACCAGCAGAGCCACAGCGTATTGCACACGACTATAGCGCTGCAGCTTGGCCATCAGCGGCATGGCGTCCACGCGGCGACGAGGAATCGATGGAGGTACGCAGGAGAATGATGAGAATGGACGAGGGTACACATTACGTAGACCACACAGATACCCTAAGAAACGGCATACGTAACCTCCCATTAATGCTGTTAAATAGGTCAACTTCAACTTAAGATGGCTACACAATGAAAAGTAGTACTTCGAAGTATAGTAAAAGGCAAGTTCTTGGAGACTTGACGAGTTGACAAGGCCACAGGCCGTTCAATTACACTTAGTCTGACTGCTACTAGTACTTGTGTCTACATCGGGTTACGGCTTCTCGCAGCCCGAGTCGTCAGACGTGCAGAGCTGGCAGATCTGAGACCGGTACGAGCGCTTGCAGCCAAACTCCGCCTCGGCGCAGAGCGGACTGTTCTCGTAGCACGACGGGTTCAGCGCCGCAAGCTCGTCCACCGTGGGCAGCGCGCGCATGAGACCGCCGTCGCTCGTCGTGGGGTTGGTCGACACCAGAACATCGTAGGCAGACACGAGCTTCTCGACACGCTCGGCGTTGGCGTCGCTGTCTCCCGGGTTGGCCCAGAACTCGAGACCCTCGACGAGGTCCACGACGGAGGACAAGAGGCTGGTCAGCAGAGAGACCACTCCGGACACAATGGAGACGCTGAACTCCACACCGCCAGCCTCGCAGAACTCGTAGTAGTCGGCGTAGGTCTTGCCCGTGGCCGGGTTCACCATGGACGTGATGCCCACGACATCGTCCAGCAGGATGTAGCCCAGAATATCGTACGTGAAGGTGCACGTCACTCCATCTGGCTCCACTCCGAGAGCGCACATGCCACCGGTGTATTTCTCACGACAAGCGTCGGTCTTGTCGTCCCAGAGCTCCTGAGGGCAACTGTTGGGGAAGGAGAACCAGTAGTTGTGCGGGTACGGCGCGATGACCTCGCTGTCCTGCAGGGTGCCGCCGACGCAGAACCCCAGCTCAGGTTGGCCACCGGCACCGATATACTGATTGCACACGTCCGGGAAGGAGCCATCATCGTTCGGGTCACACTGGCCGCCGTCCATGGCCATGAACGGGCAGCTCTCGACGGCGAAGTTGTACTCGTCCGTGGCGTTCACGTAGTGCTCCATGGCAGCGGTAGGCTGCACAGTCGTCGTCTGGTAGAAGACAACGTACTTGATGCTGTTCTTGCGCTCGCAGCCAGTAATGACTGATGCGTTAATGCACTCGGCCTGCACATACTTCAGAGCACCCTCGACGGAAGCCATGTTGACAGTGTCCAGCACGGCGCGGTACTTCTCGTCAAACGTTTCGTAGTAGGACGACAAGAACCGCTGGTGCTCTTCGTTCCACTCAGGCATGTCGCCCTGCACACGCACTCCCAACCGCGTCACCTTCGTGAAAGACGATGAAGACGAGGATGAGGTGGAGGCAGACGCCGACGACGACGTCGATGCTGAAGCGGACTTCGACGAGGAGGAGGTGGAAGCAGAAGTTGACGCGGATGCGGACGCCGACGACGCAGTCGAAGCTGAAGCGGACTTCGACGACGTTACCGAAGCGGAGGATGCCATCGACGAGTAAGAGGAGGCGGAAGACGAAGCTGTGGTCGGCGTAGGTGTCGAGTCGGCAGAGGAGGCCGAAGCGGAGGATGCCATCGACGAGTAAGAGGAGGCCGAAGCAGAGCCCTGCGTCGGAGTTGAGCCAATCGACGATCCCGAAGCCGAAGTTGATGCATGCTGGACTAGGGTAGAGGGCCCTGAAGCGGAAGTCGATGTCTGCTGAACCGGGGTCGATGAACCCGAAGTCGACGACTTTGCAGGAGTTGAATCCGTCGAGGCAGCAGAGTTAGCCGTCGACGCCTGAGCAGCGGTCGATTGAGCAGATCCCGAAGCCGATGTCGATGCCTGCTGGACTGGAGCAGAAGACCCTGAAGCGGAAGTCGATTTTTGCTGAACCGGGATCGAGTCGGCAGATGAACCCGCAGCCGAAGATTTTGTAGGAGTTGAATCCGTCGAGGCAGCAGAGGAGGCCGAAGCGGAACCCTGCGTCGTAGTCGAGCTAGTCGAGGATCCCGAAGCCGATGTCGATGTCTGCTTGACTGGTGTAGAAGACCCCGAAGCAGAAGTCGATATTTGCTGAGCCGGGATCGAGTCGGCAGATGAACCCGAAGTCGAAAACTTTGTAGGAGTTGAATCCGTCGAGGCAGCAGAGTTAGCCGTCGACGCCTGAGCAGCGGTCGATTGAGCAGATCCCGAAGCCGAGGTTGACTTCTGCTGGACTGGAGTTGCGTCAGCAGAGGAGCTACTGTTGCTGTCCACAGCACCATCTTGTCCAGCGCGGCTGCTGCTGGAGTGCTTGGAACCATTCACGCTGCTGTGAACAACACCCTGCTGGCCAGACTGGCTGCTGTTGCTGCTAGCAGGCTTGGAGCCGTCCTGAACGGTGCTGTCACTCGGAGACGAGGAAGCCGAGTTGGCAGCGTCCACAGCCGACGAGTCCCCCTTGCTGTTAGAGCTGGCACTGTTGGTGTCCCCCTTCGTCGGGGTAGCACCGCTGGCATTCGTGGAGGGGGCCTTGCTAGCGTCACTATCATCATGGTCCTTCGAAGTGGTATCATCAGCCTTGGAGTCTCCGGTCGGAGCGACGGTGTTGCCACCCTCAGCACCACTGCCCTGCGTCATCGAATCGCCATTGTTTTGACTGGCGGTGGTGGCATCGCTTCCTGTCGAGCTGGTGCTGGTCGCAGGAGTGTCGTCGCTGTAGGTCGAGCTAGAGGAAGCCACTGGAGTACCATCGCTGCCAGTGGTGGAGCTGGAGGCACCAACCTGTGCGGCATCGCTGCCAGTAGCCGAGTTAAATTCGGTCTGCTGACTAGCTTTACTGCCGGTGGCCGGAGTGGCGTCGCTGCCGGTGGCCTGTGTGGCGTCGCTGCCGGTGGTCGAGGTAGAATCGGTCTGCTGGGTAGTGCCACTGCCGGCAACGTCGCTGCCAGTGGTCGTAGGGCTGGATCCGATCGCCTGGGTAGCATCGCTGCCAGCGGATGAGCTGGAGACGGCCACTTGCGCAGCATCGCTACCCGTCGAGCTGGAGACCGTGGCCGTGGTGGCCGCCGGCGTATCGGAGCTGTAGCTGTCTCCGGTATCCGCGAAGCCCGACCCGGTCTCACAGATCGCCCCCTTGGCTTCCACGGAGGCCGCGGTGACGGCCAGCGCCGCGCAGATGGCCAGACCCAAGGAGAAGACCCTCATCGTTCAAGGAACCGAGGAGGAGGAGGCCCGAGCGCAAGAGCGGAAGTGAACACGGCTGGAATATCGGCGAGGAGAGGCCGCTGGAAGCTTGACCCTGCACGTGACTGCCCGCGGCCCATCTGGCGGCCGGGAGCGCAGATCTGGCGGCCGGGAGCGCAGATCTGGCGGCTGTGGGGGCGTTGTAGAAGATGTGCAGGAGTTTAGGCTGCCTTTTTGCATGCATTCGGACCGGCGTCTCGTTGCTGGAGACCAGTGCAAGGCGCCCATCTGCTGTTGCGACCAAAAGTGGCAGAGACCTGTCCGCGGTGCTAACGCTATACGAAGCATTGCTTCAGCAAGGCATTTCGATGGACCGACCACCTGGATACGACCGCTCACTCTATGGAGGTCTGACCTGTTCCAGCTGGGGCACGTTTTCGAGGGACAGCTTCCGCTATGACAAAGCGGACGCTAGCCATAGCGGACGCTAGCCATAGCCTCTGCTTCAACGACACTCCGGCTCCCGTCGCGGCGTCGCGTGGCCGTCTTAACGGCCTGCAGCGATCAGCTTCTGCTTGCTGGCATCGGAACCGCGAGCTGACAATGCTGACAATGCACCAGTACGTTGCCGACACGCACCGCAAGTGGGGTGAGGTGCTGATCCGTTGTCATGTGGTTGGTATCAGGTATTTATAAGACTTCCGGCTGGGCGATAGCATGCTGAATCGCTGTCGCCAGCTGCCGAGACTTGAAGAGCCTGCTTGCTCGGTATCACAGACGTGAGGCTGTGCGCAGCGATGCCTTCCTGCGAGCCATCCAAGCTCGCCGTCGAGGTGCCACGCAAGATGCCCTCGACGCGGGACTGTACACTCTAGCACGGCCCTGCAGTCTGCAGAGCTGTCGTGCGCATTTGAAGGAGGGGCGCGCATGGTAGAGACCCTTACAACGTCCAGTCTGGACTCCAGACGCACGAAGCTGCTCAGCGCAAAGGCGTACGTGGTACATGTACAGGTGACCGCAGACTGTGCCGACATTGCTGCTTTTGTCGTCACGTTGAACTCCCGGCTCTTCAGTATCCAATGACTGGAGTGGGACGACAGGGGGACAGAAGTGGACACCTTCCGGCGATGGCAAGTTGTTTTGCCGCTCGTCTTGTGATATTGATTCACAAGTTGTGAATCAATATCCTTCAAAGAACTCGATGTCGACACCTGCTGCTTGATCCTCTTGGAACTGAAGAGGGCAGATAGCGTTTTGTACGCCGCTACCGATGTGACCTGACGCGTGAGAGCTGGATGACACTACACGGGACGCTGCATGGGGAATGCGGAAAGAACCGATCGGGTGCTGACGACAAGACTTAGGCAGGACGTGAGCTACCGTAGTCGAAGCGCCATCTTCCACCATCGAAGCACAGCATCAAACCAGACGCCCGCAGTGAGCAGCCCCTTTCGGCCAAGGTTCCTCAACGCGCAGCTTCATGTTCGCATACGACTACCGAATCACTGGCGGACCGGCCAGCTGCATCTTGGTCATGGAGTTGGCGAGACTGTCAAGTTGACGGCCTCGCAGTATCAACCCAACCTTCGCACAGTAATGGAGTGGCGGTCGGGTCGATGCGCCTAGCTAAATCATGTTGCTGAGACAAATAAGCAAGGCAAACGCTGCAGGTGTACAGGACTCGTAGCTCATGCTTCTTGGACTGTCTGTAAACACTGGACCAGATTTTGTGGCGGGTACCATGCCGTCCCGGGACTCCCGGCATGGTGGCGCAGAGGCGCCATTATTAGATTTACGGGCCCGCATCACCAACCGCTCCGAGATCCGCCGCCCCCATGCCCGTCTCGTTCCCCCCGCCGGGCACACCTGACGGCACTCTTGTCGATGTTGATCTCGAGATTGTGTCCGCGAAGGTGAGATGAAGTCCCTCGATCTGCTGTGTGGATGAGCGTCGCCTGCTCACGACCAATGCTTTTCGTATTGTAGGGGATCACCGCCGGCGACTACCTCGGTCTGAGGGCGGCTCTCCAAGGCAGCCTGTCTTCCAGCGACGCGTACGTCACGATCGAGATCGATGGCAAGCTAGTGGCCTGGACGCGCCCCATCTTCGATATCCTCGAGCCCGTGTGGAACGAGAAGTTCTCGTTCAAGAACGTCCAGCAGAACTCGACCTTCAAGCTGACGTTGTTCGACAAGGACATCGACGCTGACGACGAGCTGGGAGCAGCGCAGTTCAACACCATCCACTCGCTTTTTGACACGGAGACCGCGTTCAACCTGCCGATCACGCTTCAAGAGCGCAAGGCCGGCACCATCAGCGTCAACGTCAACTGCCACCAGGTAGAAGCCGATGAATTCGCAGTCGTGCAGGAAGCCGGCCCCGTTCGCTACTCGGTGCACTCGAGCTTGTCAGCTGGGCTTTTGGCCATGCTGACGTCCAACGATGCTAGGCTCGAGTCTTTGGCCTACCGGGTCCAGCTCCACAACATCCCGCAGTTCCTGCCGGCTGACAACGAGTGGAACAAGAACTACCCGACCATCCAGCGGATCTTCTCGCCGGACTACCCCGAGTCGCCCGTGCTTCGCCAAGCTATCATGACGCAGCACGCCGTGATCTACCAGCACGGCTCGGAATGCACCAAGTACGGCTCCATTTCGTCTCCTGCGGACTTTTTCAAGCTGGTCCATGAGGGCCGGCGCGACGACAAGCGCGTGCTCTTCACGTACGCGATCACGTCGAAGGGTTGGTACTTCTCCGAGACGGGTGCGGACTTCTTCAAGGACATGTTGTCCAAGCACATGCTGCACTCTGGCGCCGCCTTCTCGGTCAAGTACGCGGGCGAGTTCCACATCGAAAAGACGGACGGCGACGTGCTCAAGCTCGTCATTGACAACAACAGCGGCACGTACGCCCCACCGCAGGAGGAGCTGCCACAGCTCCAGGCGCTCATGGAGAATAACTTCCCGGGGATTGAGTGCGAGGCGGTGGGCCGCGACAACGAGGAGCTGGTGGAGGCACGCAAGGAGATCCTCGCCGCGTGGGAATGAACTAACCACTCTAGAGTAGAACGTTGGTCTACGAGCAGGAACACACAGCGATTTCTCTATAGACTACCCGGTTAGTGACAAACCCATTTGTTGAACATGTCACTTGAAGTATACAATAGTTAAGCGGTATATTACTTGTCGTGGGTACGGTTTTACACGACCGTAGGTAAACATTTTCGCAGTTGTGTTACATTACGAGCACCGTACAGATCAGAATTCTCCATGGGCCAAGCTCCTTCCAACGCCCAGGGGGCGCTCTCCGCCTCGACGCACTCGACGCCCACGCTGTTCCCGCTGTCGTCCAGCGAGTCCGACCTGCCGGAGAACGCCGTGCTTGATGTGGAGCTCGAGATCGTGTCGGCCAAAGTGCGAAATAAAATACCATTCCAATACTGTCCACCACGAGGTACTGACGAGTTACCGCCCAGGACATCATTGCAGGCGACTACTTGGGCGTCACGGCGCTTATGAAGGGCCAACTGAGCTCCAGCGACGCCTACGCCGTGATCGAAGTGGACGGCCAGAAAGTGGCGTGGACGCACCCCATCTTCTCCACGCTGGAGCCCGTCTGGAACGAGAAGTTCTTCTTCAGGAACGTGCGGCCCGACTCGCTGTGCAAGCTCTACCTGTTTGACAAGGACGTGAACACTGATGACGAACTGGGGGAGACCCAGTTCACAGCGACCAATACGGACGGGGGCGAGTCGACGTTCGAGCTGGCCATCTCCCTCAATGGGAGGAATGCTGGCACCATTGTCGTCAAGGTCAAGTCGTTCCCGATCGAGCCGATGCGCCGTGTCTTGTTCCATGAGTACGGGCCGGTGCGCTACTCAGTGCACTCGAGTGTGACCGCTGGCCTCATGACCATGTCGACGTCGAACGAAGCTCGGATCGAGTCGTTGGCGTACCGCATTCAGCTGCACAACATCCCACAGTTCTTGCCTACGGACCACGAGTGGAACAAGAACTACCCGACAATTCAGCGGATCTTTTCGCCCGATTACCCGGAGTCGCCAGTGTTGCGTCAGGCGATCATGACGCAACACGCTGTGATTTACACGCATGGCCCGAATAACACAAAGTACGGCGCGATCTCGTCTCCCATTGATTTCTTCAAGCTGATTCACGATGGTCGACGACAAGGCAAACCAGTGCTTTTCACGTACGTGATTACGAAGAATGGCTGGTATTTCTCGGAGACGGGTGCTGCCTTCTTTAAGGACATGCTATCGAAGCACATGCTGCACTCAGGCGCTGCATTCTCCGTCTTGTAAGTATTTATCTTGCTGGTGTTTGTATGCAGTTTTGGTTCGGCTACTCATCTATCTTTATTTTGGATTTAGGTACGCTGGAGAGTTCCGTGTGGACGAATATCTATTCGGTGAGCCCAAGCTCATTATTGACAATGACAGCGGCACGTATGCGCCGCTGAAGGAAGACCTGCCGCAGCTGAAGGCTCTTATTGAAAATAATTTCCCTGGGATTACAGTCGAAGCTTTGGATCGCGAAGATGAGGACTTGCAGAGAACACGCAAGGAGATCCTGGAATCTTGGGCATGAAATTGCTGTGGTGATCCTGGTAGCTGTGAAGCTAGGAAATCAAACCCAGTCACAGATTGAGCGAAGCATCGTTCTAGTGGCGACGCTGTTTGGCATGCACTGCCTAACGGTACAACAAGCTGAGGTAAGTAGAAAAGCATGAATACTTTCTTCAGAAGTACTTTTTTGATAAGTATGGACATGTACTTAAGTACATCCTGAGTGTTCATTTTACTGTTTGTGTGCCCCAAAACCTAGAAACACTACCGACTATGTGTTGGTGATGTGCGAAATTGGAGCAATCCAGCACACAAAGCGAAAGGGTTAGCAGTAAAGTGCGTGTATAGGCCCGAGGGAACTTCGGCATGTGTCCTCCGCGGGCGACAGGTTGGAAAAATTGAGGTCGGGAGTAAATTGCGAACGCTTTCGAAGAAACTGACTTCTCAGTATTTTCTAAGTGTCGATACCACCGTTGCTTGGGGGATCCATGCAAACTTGAAGCTGCAATTTACTTCCCTTGTGGCACGTAACAATTGTTGTCAATTTTGAGACCACACACAAAAATGAAAAAATCTGAACCAAAGGAAAAGCAATGGCTGCACCGTGAGAAACTTTCGTTTTCTCAGTGAGGTACTTGATTTCTTTAGCTAACGACATCCACCATGAGGAACTTGCACTCCGCCACAAATGCCTGTTTCTGAGAGATGGCGGTGTAGCATACTAGTACAGTGACGCTTCAGTTCTTAGCAGTGGCGACGATAAACTTTGAACGACAACCTTCACGGTGGTAAATTGAGAGATGCCACTGGATTAGGTGGGGAAGCAACAGTGTTTCTAGAATCAACACTGTAGCGAGAACTCACAATGTATGGGCCAACTCAGGTAGTGAAGAGCAGCACCTTTGGCCATCCTGATACCATTGGAGATGTGACGCGTGAGAGAGCTTTACGACTATTTAAACGAGTACTTGGTGAGGACGGGACGCTGATCGAATACAAGGCTACGATCAAAAGCCAAAAACGTTTTTTTCTTCTGATGGGTTTGATAGAAAGAGGAACTTCATTTCGAATGGCAGCAGATATTGCACAGTTTGTATGGGATGGAACGGGACTATCAGTATACACCGGAAATACAAACACACTGGTTTCGAACAGGGCAAGAGTGCTTTGTGCAGCTTCACTTCAGTTCTTAAGCACGGCTCTTGAACTGGTTACAGGGTTTTCAATTGCTTTGGACACTTCTACTCTGCATGGGAAGTCGTATCTGGATGTTCGTGCTCGATTTGCTTTGAAGGGAGTGCTCTACGATTTTCATCTAATGGCAGTTCCATTATACGAAGAGCACACCGGGGAATTAATGTTCGCAACCTTGTCTACTTTCCTGGACGCATTGGCCCCAGCGTGGAGACAATTGCTAGTTAGAGTGTCGACGGATGGGGATAGTCATGACTGGCCGTATCCGGGGTGTAACCACTTGACTCGAAGCTGTAGTACCTGCCAAGAAACTTGTTTGTGTATGGTGTGCACTGCACCAACTTGATCTAGTATACACAAAGCTTCAGTATATGAAGAATTTCCATCGTCACTGACCTCGATGACCGGGCATCTACGTCGGCAACCAGCACTGATCACGCAAATGTGCTCCACATGTCCTCTAGTGGCTGATACACGATGGCTTTCGATGGAAAAGTTCTATTCGTGGATAGTTGACAATATCATAGTGCTACAAGAGTACAATGCGACAAAATCCCCTCCGCCCACCGTGCATCCACTCGATACGTTGGTGGATTTTCCTTTTTGCGGTTCACGTACTTACCACCGAGGCCAACATAGTTTTTGTGAAGCTGCAAGAAAAACTTACGTTGCATTCACAACAGCGTGCGGCACTTACAAATTTAGGGATGACCTATGCTCGATTGACAGGTATGGAGGGACCACTGAGTTCAAATGATCTGAAAACGATTGACAATTCTCGTTCAGAGGTTTGTGGTGCTTACGTATTCAGTCATGCCTGCGCTCGCAAACTTCTCTCCGAGTTAGACCCATGGCTAGAGCAAACGCTAGAATGTATGATTGAGGAGGACGCGCAGTTGCTATTTTCTGGTGTGGCCAAGATGTCTGTTCAAGCAGCGGATGGTATCAGCAGTATAGTAGCTGGACGTACATAGTACAACAAATCCGGCCACTAATTTTCCTCCGGTCCTCTCCATCGCCTGGTCCAAATGGAAGTGCCATTGTTCAATCAGCTCTTGAACGAGCACCACCAACGCCTTCTGGTTCGACTGTCAGACGTTGAAGTCCACAAAATTGGCCAGCAACTTTCACTTCTTCGGCTTGCGTGTGCTCGAGACGAAATCCTACGTCAGGCGCTAGACGAACTTGATGACGAAGCAATATTGTTTGAGGACGGTTGAAGCCTCCAACCTCCTAAAGCAGTTCTGCGGTGATCTTGCCTCGACCTTCCCTAATACGGCAACGGTGGAGAGTGATTTCTCAATTCTTGGATGGGAGAAGGATGAGTACCGGAGAAGCATTACATACTTTTCCTTAGAGGGTGTGATGCATTCGAAGCAGTTCAATGCTTTGAGAGACCTTGCAGATAGATTGGAAGTTTAATCTGACCGACACCAATACATTCCTAGTGTCTATTACTCGCCGGTCATGTATTCCCATATCTCAATTCTCAGAACGCCCCTGTTAAGCTCTAACATGGCCATAATCGCCTTGCCCATGTTTGTGAAGGCCTGCCCAAGGGTGCCAACACGATGCTGCTCGTTGTGGTCATTAGAGTTCATTTCAAGGTATTGGAACAGTAACACAATAGAAATATACCTTAAACCACAATAGAAAAAGCTTCTCCGCGGTGCCCGCAAACTCTGTGGCGTGTACGCACTTCTGCCACAAGTCTACCACGTCAAGCCGTACGTCCACAGCAGCGACCGCAAGTTCGAGCACGCCCGTGAGGGCAGGAAACCGCGTGACTTGTTGCTTAATTGCTTGTCCTTGAATGTGTTGCTTGAATGTTGTTTGTTGCTTGGTGACAAACGAATACGAATTGCGAATACTATGCTGCTGCCTGTTGCCATATTATGGCGACGCAGACCAGCGGTAGCGCTGTAGTTTTATTATAGTGCCCAAGACGACACCCAACACCATGGTGGTCACGGGCAAAGAGATGCTGGTGTCGGGGGTGGGCTCTAGCGCGAACCTGACCGACACGGAGTTGTGTCACCGCGCCTGTTGAAATGGATGTGCGATGGAGAGCACAAGGTCACTGCTCAATGATGCATGCGTTTCAGCGAAGATGCAGCGAGCATAAAGCGGAAGCCTGTGCGTGATATCGCGCTGTATAATAAAGACAAAACCTGATAGTGTCCGCTACTCGATCAACCTGCAACAACACTTCGGCTAGTTCGGCAAGCCACATCAGCAACAGCAAACAAACGCGGCAGCCTAGAGTTCTGGCCCCGCATTGGTAAACAATTGACACGATTATAGCCAATTGAATCTAGAATACATATGTCCGACAGCTGTCCTACGATATTCCTAAATAATTGAATAGGCAGTATAGAATTTTCTACGAATACATACACTAGGGCTTTGCGAAGGCTGATATAGGATAGGGATCATGAAGAGCTTCGTGCCCTCGTGAATATCACACGTGCACAAAATCTAACTCCACCCACTAGACGGTTGCTCACATAGCAATGATGCTTTTGGGGAGGCAGTGATATTGCTGAGTCTCCGCCGTCGTCGCACGAATAACTTACACTACGATGCACTGACCCAAAGAAACCGTCACAGCTTTATATGACAGAACTGGTATACCGGTACTACAAAAGCGGTCCTCAATAATAAAAAACAGACGCCCTCCGCGTAACCAGTTGCTGAATGGTATACCGGTCCGAATTAACCCTTGTTGGGCTGCGCTAGCAGCAATTGAAGTGCTTCGTATCTCAGAAAAACGCAAGATAATAGAGGTTTTTCGGAGCACGTGTAGATTGTTGGTTTCGGGAACGGTACACGTAAAACAGACGTATTTTCCTCCGCTTACTAAGCACCAAAGTCATTCCAACAAATGGTATTGGAAAAACAGAGCACGCGGCCCCTCGTTCCCAGTGCGCACATTTCATGTGGTAACTTCCCACATGAAATGTGCGTTGTCGGATCTGCTTAGAGGTGATAGCTTTAGATTTTAATCAGATCAACATAATACGTTTTGGCTGGCAACAAAAGATCTCACGCAAGGACACGCCCTCAGCTTCATGCGCTACGCGTCTCTGAGCGCGCCAACGCGTAGTGCTGACGCTGACGAGGAAGCTACGAGTGAGTCGCCACCAAGCTCGCCGGATAACTCCATAGACAGCTGGGACATGAGTGCGCACCTTGCCCAACAAGAGCGCCTTGACAGCGAGGAGGAGGAAGAGCAGCCAAGCGGCTTCGGGGGTACTTTTCCGGGCGATCCTGATTTCAACGAAGCGGGCGAGAATGACGGCGGCCAGCAGAACAGCGCATCTAGGGTCAGGTGCCCAGCCCAACTCCAGCTTCCTGTTGATGATGGTGCCGAGTCTAGACTCCCCCCCCCAAGAAGCTTCGTAAGCGGTTCGGTCCGGACGAGGACTATCTCCTCGCAATTCAAGTAAGCGTAGATATGCTATTCACCGCGAAGCACGGCAACATCGGGAAGGCGTGAAATTCTCTCGCAGACAAGCTGAACAGTAGCCCGTCATTTAACATGATTGATATCAAAGGACCAACCGCTCAAGCACGATTCGACGCGTTTGTGACGAAGCATCGTACCTGGGAGAGAAGTCAGCAGACCTCTCAGGAAGTGACGAGAAGGAGACGCCGTTCAATCAAGTGATGACGGGCGTAGTCTCAAAGCTGGACGATCACTTACGCGCTCAAGCGAAGGCAGCAACAGCGACTGCAGAAGTTGCGAAAGCAAAGACCAATTCGGGTGACGTCGTTCGCACTGCAGCACTTTCCCGAATCCAACTGGGTAAACGCCGTTCATACGTCAGTGGAGAGGACAAAGAAGGAGATGATCTAGAGGGGCAAGGCGCATCGAACCAGTTGGGTCGCTCTAAACGTCAGCACACACGTAATACTGCTGACTTCAAAGGCATATTTGAGGAAATGAAGTCGGAATGAGCCAAAATGCTGAGCAGCTTCATGCAAAATACCTTCGGCGTAGCTGATCTCATCCATAAGCTGCTTCGCCGATGCTACGAGAGTACTAGTCCTTGGACGCAGCGACATCGTGTGCCTGCCCTTTAGCTTCTCTTTGCTTTTTTAGTGTGACTGCTTGGAGTGATAAAAGAGCCCAAAGGGTCGTTCCAACAGTCTGGTCATCTCCGAAAGAAAAAAGTCGCCATTTGTGGGAAACAGGATGTGGGATAGCCTATTCCCACATCCCACAACCAGTATCCGCCCCGAAAGGTCTCTGATGCCTACGTTTCCCGGATAATCTGCCACACCAATTTTAGGTAATAGCAACTTTAGCCAACGTCGAATTCTCCAGGGTATTGAATTTACTAGCATGTCATTAAAAATGTAGGTGTCAGTATCGGATTGTGTAGGGTATAACCTAACAGAATGTGACCATCACTCAACAATGTAAAGGGAGATGCAGATCCGTACTTTAAGTGTATTAAACCTCAGCTGAGGTTATTTCACGAGTGTTCTTTGACAGTCATTCTCGAAT
>JAGDFM010000198.1:45834-71844 GCA_019155715.1 Phytophthora pseudosyringae | reverse complement strand
GGCCGCTTTGGCCTTGGCTACTTTCTTCGACACGCCTTTGCCATGGCCCATGGTCTCGCCGTCGATCTGCAGCTCGCATACGTAGCGTCGGCGGTGGCTGGTCTCGCCCTCGTCCTGGATCAAGAACGTCACCTGCTTCTTGTCCTTCTGCATGCGCTCGTTGAGCGTGCTGATGTTGGTGAGGTCGAAGCTGGTTACGTCGTCGATCAGATTGGCTTCGGCCAGCGCTGCACGTCCGTTTAACGCGTCGTAGAGGCCGATGGTCAGGTCGCCTTCGTTGCAGCCGACGTCGAGCACGGTGGACGTCGCTTCGCTCTCGTCCTCGGCAGCGTTCTTCACGAGCAGCGCGCGTCTCAGAGCGTTGGCCGTCTGCACGTCCATAAACCGCAAGCGCTCGTGTACCGGGTTGAAGCTGTAGTACGCATGGAAGTTGCCCAGCACGTGTCCTTCGGCGTCCGAAGCCATGTTGGCCGGTTTGAGCTGAGCGCTTGATTGGCATCAGCAAGTGGTTGAAACCCCGATGCCGATTGGTCAAAAATACGCGCTCGCACCTTTGCAGCGCAGACCTCATAGCCGCTCGTGTTGACAATGCTGGGGCAACGAGTGCTGCGCGCCGTGCCGCGTCTATCGGCGAGATCGAGGCGCTTCGCGGCCTCTGCGGCGCAGGCCAAGGCAGGCAGATCAAGCGGCAATGAGAGCAACTTCTCACGATACGCCGGCATGGCGTTCTTCGGCGCTGTGGTGCGTGCAAAGATTCCATTGAAGCGAGGAGATGTCCAGGTTTAAACGACCCGCTGTTGTGGTTGTTGCTTTTGTGAACTGCAGACGGCGACGACAGCGTATCTCGGCACGTGGCAGGTGTGAAGGCTGTTGTGTCCTGTTGATGTGGACGGGTAGAGGCTTGGATGGTAAATCTTTGGGTGTGAACTGCAGACCGAGCGCTACTACTGGAAGGTGGATCTGATCAACGAGCGCACGAAGGAGCTGTCCGAGTCCGTTGCAGAGCTGCCCAAGGACGCGACGGCGAGCGATGACATGTGAGACTAGTGGGTTGACGTTGGCATTAGATCGAGGAGCTCACGACTTTCGGTTGGCTGTGATGTAGTGACGACATTGAGTACCGACAGCTTCGCATTGAGGGCAACTTCAAGCCTGGAAGCACCTTCTACTTGTGTAAATGAATTGGCTGGCTGGTCGCCGATACTGTACTTGCTCTAGATGACTAACGTTGCTGCATGCATTGTCTTTGGCAGACCCTCGTTCTGCCCCCGCGGACCCGAGTGATTCGGTGGCAAGGGTGAAGTCTGGAGGCTACATTTATTCACTGCTGCAGCGTGAAGATGGGTGAGAAGGTTTGTTTGTCAGCGGTCTGTGTGAGCTCAAACTCATAATTCCTATTGCGTGTAGAACGCCGGTGATCGTGAACCGAGGTTGGCTTCCACGCAAGCTCCTGGATGTGCACATGGCACGTGCTGAGAAGGAAGAAGATGGCAAGGTGTATTTCGTCGGTGTGCTTCGTCACGGCGAAGTGGTACGTACTGTTCTGCAATTTCAAATGATAGATCACGAATTTCAGTTCTAACGTCGTGGCGGTTGGCAACCTTCGTGCTGCTGTAGAAAAACAACTTTACGCCTGACAACGAGCCCAACAAGCGCCAGTTTTTCTACCTGGATCACGAGGAGCTAGCAGATGCCATGGGCGTCACCTCAGCCGACCTGCCTGTCATCGTCGATGCCCTCGGTAGGTAACCTAAAGTTGTATTTGCTCGTTGTCTGTCACTTATCTACACTATGCGCTCTGCTTGTGCTGTATCCGCAGCGGTCGAGGGTCAGACTAAAGAGGTTACGCTGGACAACCCCGTCCGGAAGAGCATTGCATCGTACCTGGAGTTCTACATGACGCCTGAGAAGCACGCTGGATACGCCGCTACCTGGTAAGGAGGGGCTACCGATGGATCCATCTTGGTCGAGTGCGAATACTAACTTCATGCGAGCAGGTTTGGTTGCAGCATTGCGGCCGCAGTTATGGGCATCCTGCGCTTCAAGAAAGGAGGCGGCCGCGCTCTCCGCGCCCCGAGGTTCGAGCACCGCTAACCACACAACATTGCGAGGATACTTGCCCAGCAGCGTTTGGTATTACACCGACGCTGCAATTCTGACGTGGCTTCGTCTACAGGCTGCTCCAAACAAAAATAACAGCAGGCTCCTTTTAGCTATTTCTCTACGATTTGTCGAAAAGCACGCTTCCTGTGCCGCAGTTCCCCATCGTCATGATAAGGCAAAATGCAGCACGAGAGAGATGTCGAGGCGGCCACGATGGAGGACGCAGTGCTGCTGCTGCTCATGCTGTTCGTGTTGGTAGTGGCGTCGTTCGTGCTGGACCGGTACTCGTGTAACCTGGTGTCGCAGAGCGGCTTCGCGATGGTGTTCGGCCTCGTCGTGGGGCTCTTCATGATCATGGGGGACAAGCACGCAGCGCTGCACACGCACCTGAACCTGGACAACAGCCTCTTCTTTGATGTATTGCTGCCTCCGATCATCTTCGAGGGAGGCTTCTCTATCAAACGGCAGGCGTTCTTCAGGAACTTCCCAGCCATCATGAGCACGGCCGTCGTCGGCACAGTCGTCGCTGCGACTATCACGGGCGGCGTACTGTACCTCGCTGGGGAGTCGAAGATAGTGACGAGGCTCTCGTGGGTCGAGGCGCTGCTGTTCGGGACGCTGATTAACGCCGTGGACCCGGTGGCTACATTGTCGTGCTTTAACAAGCTGCACGTCCCGCCGCTGCTGTCCAACCTGGTGTTTGGAGAAAGCGTGATCAACAATGCTGTGGCAATTGCGCTGTACCAGACGCTGCACAGATGGAACGTCGGCACCGATTTGAGTCTGAAGCAGTTGCTGCGAGTGGTGATCAACACGAGTGGAATGTTCGTGGGGTCACTGCTGGTGAGTGCAGTGATTACTCTTTGTGGCGCCTTCCTGCTCAAGCGCAAGGTGTTTTCGTCCCTGCATTTCTTCCCTAGTTACGAGATCTGTCTGTGCTTGATCTTTAGCCTGCTGACGTACTACGTGGCCGACAGTCTGAAGTTGAGCGGAATTGTTGCGCTGTTTTTCTCGGGAACCATGACGGCTCACTATCATTTCAACGCGCTGTCGCGTGAGGCTCGACACGCATTTACGCATTTGCTGCACACGTTATCGTTCGTGTGTGAGAACGTAGTGTACGTGTTCATGGGAATATCGGTGATTATGATTTTTTCGGGACACCCAGAGAAGAATTCCGGCGCTGCGCTTCGGGTGGACGATATCGACTGGCACTTCATCGGTCTAACACTTGTGGCCTGCGCCGTGGCTCGCTTCTTCAACATCTTCCCGCTCCTGAAACTTTCCAACTGCACTCGGGAGTCGTCCGACCGCATTCCAGCCAAGCACATAAGCGTGATGTGGTTTGTCGGTCTTCGTGGATCCATCGCGTTCGCACTCGCTAAGAACTGGAACTACATTGGCCGTTATGGGTCCCACCGCCAACTCGTCGAATCCACCACCCTCGTCGTCGTGCTTTTTACAACGATTGTAATCGGCGGACTTACTGGCCCGCTCCTCTTCAAACTGCGACTGACTAACCACCACAGCGCATTGACGCAATCTGAGCCGGAATCGAACCCGGAAGGCGAATCGAGCTCCGAGGAGGATCGTGCACGGGTGTTGCAGCGCAGCACCCGTCACTTCATGCTTCGTCGGAATTCCGGGGCTACCGAACAGCACGCCGCGCAACGAGCCTCAGAGGGAGCTACTACGCGAGACCAGGAGGTTGAACAGGAAGAAGACCCCGTGTTCACATCGCGGCCGCAGTTCCGAGACGAGGACTATAGTGACGACGAAGGCGAGCGCAACGGCGATTCGTCGACGCACCCCAGCGAGACTCTGGCGGGCGCGTTCATCCGCAACTGGCAGGTTTTTGACACGACGTACATGCAGCCAATCTTCGGCGGTCGTCAGTCCCCTGCGAACCGTAGAGCAGTCGACGAGACGGCAGATTTGCGCGGACAGGAGGTCGACAAGATGCAGGCGGAGAGCGCGGCTTGACCTGCAACTTCAACTTACCGGTTTAGGGGTGTGTGGTGCACATAGATTTGTGCATACTGAATACAAGTGTTTGAGTTCAGCAAATCAAACCGGTTTCTCTGACTAAAACGGCATGTCGCATTCCTCGACGGCCAATCGAAAGAAGGCGGTCGGCGGCTTGGAGCCAAATCCGGAAGCGAGAGCCACGATGGAGGACGCGGTGCTGCTGCTGCTCATGCTGTTCGTGCTGGTGATGGCGTCCTACATGCTGGGGCGCTACTCTTGCATGCTGGTGTCGCAGAGCAGCTTCGCGCTCATGTTCGGGCTCTGCGTGGGGCTCTTCATGATCATGGGCGGCAAGCACGCGGCGCTGCACACGCACCTGAACCTGGACAACAGCCTCTTCTTCAATGTGCTGCTGCCACCTATCATCTACGAGGGAGGCTTCTCCATCAAGTGCACAGTCTTCTTCAGGAACTTCCCGGCCATCATGAGCACGGCCGTGCTGGGCACGGTCATCGCCACGACCATCACGGGTGGCGTGCTGTACCTCGCAGGCTTGGCTGGTATGGTGACCAAGCTATCGTGGGTCGAGGCCTTCCTGTTCGGCACGCTAATCAGTGCTGTGGACACGGTGGCGACGCTGAGCTGCTTTGACAAACTCAACGCGCCGCCGCTGCTGTTCAACCTCGTGTTTGGAGAGAGTGTGATGAACGACGCTGTCGCTATTGCGCTGTACCAGACGCTTCACAAGTGGGAGCCGGACAGTACCTTCAGTGTCAAGCAGCTGCTGCGAGTAGCGCTGAATACTGGCGGGATGTTCGTGGGATCTTTGATCGTGAGCGGGCTTATTACGCTCGGCGGAGCCTTCCTGCTCAAGCGCAAGTTCTTCGCGACATTGCGCTACTACCCGAGTTACGAGATCTCGCTGTGTTTGATTTTCAGCTTGCTGACCTACTTTGTGGCGGACAGTTTGAAGCTGAGTGGCATTGTGGCACTCTTCTTTTCGGGTACCATGACTGCGCATTACCACTTTAACACGTTGTCGAGGGAGGCGCAGCATGCGTTTACGCACCTGCTGCACACGTTGTCGTTCGTCTGTGAGAACATTGTGTATGTTTTCATGGGAACGTCGGTGATTATGATTTTCGCGGGCCATGCTGAGGAGAATGCGGGTGCTTCACTTCGCGTGGACGATATCGATTGGTCTTTCATCGGTCTCACGCTTGTGGCCTGCATTGTTGCTCGCTTCTTCAACATTTTCCCACTATTGAGTCTCTGCAACTGCTTGCGCTCTCCGTCAAACCGAATTCCGGTCAAGTACATGAGTGTCATCTGGATGGCGGGTCTTCGCGGCTCCATGGCCTTCGCTCTGGCCAAAAACTGGAATTACGTTGGTCTTCATGGAGCGTCACACCGCCGGTTGATCGAGTCGACGACTCTTGTGGTGATCCTCATCACGACGATTGTGATTGGTGGTCTAATGGGTCCGATGCTGACGAACTTGCACCTCACCGGCAAGTACAAGGACCATAAGCACCTTGACCAGTCTGATACTGATAGAAGTTCTACAACTGCATCGGAGTCTGAAGAGACCTTGTCGCGGTTAGCCCAGCGCAGCACACGCCACGCAGACGGTGAGGTGCATGGCGCCTTGGCGTTCCCGGAGGAAGAGCAGCCCAAAGAGAATCGCGACGGTATCGGAGACGAAGTCCCGATCCTCACTCCGCGACCGCAGTTTCATGACGTCTTGAGCGACGATGATGACGACGACCCGAACCTTGCTTCGCCCGTGCGCCGATCTGCCGAGAGATCTCGTGGTGATTCGCTGACCGGTGCATTCTTCCGCAACTGGCAAGCCTTCGACACAACATACATGCAGCCAGTGTTCGGAGGGTCTTCACAGCGACCAGCAGCGTCGACCTCCGTTGACGACCTGGCTGAAATGCGCCTTGCCAAGGCGCAGGCAGAGGCTGCCGTGTGAAAATATCTTTTAAGGATCATCAAGATGCATGTTGCAGGTCTTGGTCATGTAGCCATTTGCAAAATGAATAGACACTTTATCATGTTTCACGGGGTACTGCAATGCGGACGCCATACTGCAGCCAATTTGCTAATTCCGTTATGAAGCCGCCGGCGCACGGCGAGAGCGCCGAGACTGGCGCTGCTGCGGTTGATCCGGGGATGCAGACAGCATCGATAGAAGCTTCACAAGCCTCTATGCAGTTGATCGAGGCGCCAGCGGTACCGTCCACCCCGGAAATGGCCCCAGCCGAGAGCGACGAGGAGGCGGATGAGATGGTCGAGGCGCTAGAGGATTTAATCCTGGAGGCCTACAACAACATGCAGATCGACGGGGAGTACATTTTCCTGCCGGACGAGGTGGCCGAGAAGCTCCATCGAGTTGCCGAGCAGGTGTGAGATCTTGGTGAGCCGTCGGGAAGGAGTGGGGGCTGATTTGGTGGTTGTGGTTGTGTCTAGATGAAGATGCAGGACAGTGGAGAGGGCGAGCAGGCAGAGAACAATACGAATGCTGGAGAGGATAGCAGCAGCGGTGATGCTGCTGCTAACAAGGCCGAAGTGGAGACGGTGAAGGTGCCGCAGGAGGAGACTCCAACAGATCGACCAGAGCCCGAACAGGAAATGGAGCAGGAACAGGAGAATGAGCAGGGGCAGGAGAATAAGAACGAACAATTGGAGGACAAGGTGATGGATGGTGTACAAGATCAACAGACGAGTGAGGAAGAGGAGGCAAGGTTGTGCAAGGTGCAGGCGTTGCAGGCAGAGGCGGCGGAGTTGCGTGAAGAAAAGCATAAGCGACGGATTCCCCTTGCGGCGTCGACGGAGACTCTCTTTACGGAGCTGGCTCCGGTGCCCGAGATCGATGAAAGTGCTTCAAGTGGACCTCCATCACCCTCACCACCACATTCTCGCTCGCATACTGGTGCAAATACGCCACAGCAGAGACATCACACTCCAGTTAGAGGACACGGGCACTTTCCTCCAGCCCCACCCATTTCTTTGAGTTCTACTCCGAGCAGCGTCGCTGCAAGTCCCAATCAGTCTCCAGCTTCCAGAACACCGGACCAGTCTGGTAGTATTAAGCGCAAGGTTAAGGTCCTTACTTACGAAAAGAGGAGGGAGGCCGCGCTCAAGCTGAAAGAAGACAAAAAGAAGCGTGAGCTACGGATCCGTGAGTCTGCGCGCCAAATGCGCAAGGATTCGAAGCGACAGCTTGAGGAGGCGCACCAGCGAGAGATGGAGGAAAAACGTGAACGTGTGCGGCGTATTCGAGAAGAGAGGCTTCACCGTCGTTCAGGGAAAACAGCAATTGCTAAAGGGGCAAAGAAGGATGGATAGTCTGAACTCCACATTCTGGAGTTAAAAGGGGGGTACATGTACATACTGTTCGTTACTTCGAAGTATATGGCAAAATAGTGACTTTTGGGGCATAGAATGCTAGGGTTTTCAACTGGTAGTCTCCTGAAGTCTTGGGCTGCCTTCGCCCTGCAGTGCTTCCGGATCCAATTCCTGGAGTAATGATTGCATCCCGTCGAGCGAGCAACCTAAGACCACCGCTTCACGGTGCAAGTTTGTCGTTTGCTCTTTCAGCAGGATCTGGCGTTGTTTCATTCGGTTTAGTTTTCCCTTGAGCATGGTTCTTCGTATCTCTAGTTTGCTGCGGGTGACAGACCAAGGATCCGATCCAGATGTCCATTAGTTTTTTCATCGGTTTACGAAAGGGTTAATATACAAGTAGAAGAATAGCTAAATGGTTCAGATGCGTACCTGGAATACCTATCGAGTTCGTCGACGCAGTAGTTTGCGTACTGGGTCGAGAGCTGAAGTAGGACCAGAGCTTTTGTCAGCCCGTCTCTCAGTTCTTTTGGCCTATTGGAGCTGGAGCGTTGGCGATGTCTAGGATTGCTTCGACCGTAAATCGTCAACGGGAGCAAGTCGTGCAAGACATCAGTACGGAGCTGTTGGTCAAGGATAGGATCATATCAAACAAACAACTTAGCGCGTTTTACCAAAACAAATCTTAAAACGGGCATACCTCATGTACGATTTGGCCGACTCGAACCGCGCGAAGCTTACCGCTCCTGGTGAGCGAGCGGTACGGAAGAATAAAGCGAAAATTCGACTCGCTCGTCTTCGCCGTTTCTTCTTTCAGCATCGTAGAACCGGGTTGCGGCAGTTCCAAGCTCTCGACGGCCGCGTCTTCTTCAATGGCGACAATGCCCACAAAAATGTAAGCTGCCGAGCTCTGCAGCTCCTCTTCACTTTCAAAGTATTCAAGCTCGTTCGCTACACTTGGAATCTTCTGCTCTCTTGGTCTGACCGTCTTGACTTCATACCACCGCTTCGCTGCCCCAGACTTGACCCACTGCTGCAAGTCCACGCTCCACCCCCTGACAAACTGAAGAAAGTCCGTGAAGCGAGACGCTCCTACCCAAAGCTCGAGACTGACAGCTCCATCCTTGTGGCCTTGCAACTCCACATCAATCTCCTTCTTCCAGCCGCCCTCGCTGCGCAGACACCTGTCCAACACCACGCGGCCTTTGCTGCTACAATGACGCAGCACAACCCCATCAAAGTTAATTCCTTTGCCATCAGCTGCTGCAACTCTTGCCCAATACGCACGTTTCCCCTTCGTGCTGCCCTTTAATCCTCAACCACGGCCAGCCGTCTTCCGGTCGCCAGCACCCGCCGCCCACGATGCTCAGCGTCACCATCGGGGCAGCACGAAGGAAGTATCTTGAACCGTCGTCGACCATCGGAATCGCACTTAGTGGTGGTTCGCGTCCTGGTCCAGCGAACCCTGCTTGTACACTCGCTTAACGCATTCATACTGAAATCAAGTGAAATCGAAGCTTCTTTGGGGAAAGTCCTCACTTCCGCACTCGATCGTTACTCCCACCAGGGCCAGAGTGATGGTAGCGATCCGCGGCAAGAAGGCCAAGGCCACGGCCAAGCCCAAGGCGGCGGCCAAGGCCAAGGTGACCGCCAACAAGGAGGCCGAAGCCGCGGCCGTCACGCGCCTCACGCCGCAGCAGCAGCTCGCGCGTCGCCGCGAGGACGAGTTCCTGGCGTTCGTGCGCTTCGCCCTGCAGAGCAACTTGGCGCGCGGAGAGGGCGGCAGCGCGCTGCTCGCGGGCCAGCCGGTCGCAAGCGTCTGCAACGCGCTGCTCACGGCGCTCTGCGCGCACGGCAAGGAGAAGGCGCTGGCGCCTGCGCAGCTGCTGGCCAAGCTGCCCAGGACGGAGCGCAAGCGCGTGTGCGGCGCCATCTTCTCGGCCGACGAGGTCGCCTACAGCTGCCGCAACTGCCAGCTCGACACCACGTGCGTCATGTGCAAGGACTGCTTCACGCACAGCGACCATGCCGGGCACGATGTGTACTTCCAGCGGACCACGGCGGGCAGCTCGTGTGACTGTGGAGACGTCCACGTAGGGCCTTTATATATATTTCTTTCTTTCTAGGATTTTTATTTATTTAGGATGCTGACTTTTATTTTTACTTTTATTTTGTAGGCGTGGAAGCAGAGTGGGTTTTGTTCGAGGCATAAAGGAGCGGAGACGTCGGAGATTAGAGCCAAGAAGCACAAGCTGCCCAGGCATATTGGACAGACAGCGCCCGTGGTGATTGATACGGTGGTGGAGCATATTTACCAGGTGTTGCTGGGGACGGACTACGGATTCGAGCTGGCCGAGGCTTTTGAGCTGTTCACGAGAGATATCCCGCCAAAGTTCCTGCCGATCCAGAGTGATACGGATGTTGCAGATGCTACTGATAGCAGAGCGAGCTCTGGCACGAGTAGAAGCAGCCCGGCGGCGGTTTCAACGCGGTCGACGCGTCTTTCGGCGCAGTTTACAGCTGAACCTGGATCCAGAACTATCGGACCGGGTGGTAGGTTGGAGGCACAGGCGAACGAAGTGAAGCGGGAGGCGAATAGTTCAGCCGAAAATTCAAGCGATGGGGTGCTTTTTGCGATTCGACTCCACAATGATGACGTTCACTCGTTGAACGAAGTGATTAACCACCTCTATGTGGAATTGGGCATGTCCAAGCCTCAAGCGCGTTCTGCAGTCAGTCATGTGGACAGCCAAGGCGACGCGACTGTCTCAAACAAGCCGTTACTGCTGTGTCCGGGGATGGTTGGAAACTTGGTGCGGCGCTCGCTAAATATCTCCGTCGCGCCTAACTGGTGGGAAAAGCAAATGGAAGGCGTCCCTGCCCTCCTGGAGTGGCTGCAGTCCGTAAGCACCACGTCCGATGGACTCAGCGAGCTGGTGTCCGAAGCACTGCAGAAACAGCGATCTCCTGCACTTAGAGGATTTCTACCCGTATCGACCAGTTTGCCCAAGGGTAAAACGGTTCAGGAATTTGTCAAGGAACGCAACATTCGTCTGCACAACCATGCTTTGGATGTGATCGTTGCCTTGATCGCCGGAGACAAGGACATCTATACGTGGGCATGCGAACAAGAAACAGCCCAGCATCAGCGTTTCGATTTTGGTGCTGATGGCTGTACAACCGCAGTAGCATCTAACGGGTTCCTGACTGAAGGGCATCGTGTCGGTTGCAAGAACATATTTATCGAGGAATTTGTCAAGGCCGTGTCGCTGAGTCCCTCGTATCGCCGCCACGAGAGTATCCGAAAAGGTTTTGACGCTGTGGTGGCCAAGTATTTCACGTCGGAGCAAGCAGCTGATTCGGATCCTTCGTCGACTACGTCGTCTGCTCTAACGCTACTGATGCGATACGATTGCACACTGCGAAAGAATGCCGTGGAGCGATCGCACTCGTTTTTGCGCGAACACTTGGTAGATATCCAATTTCGTGCAAGTATGCTGGAGGCGTATTTGCGATCGTACGCCTCGATGACGAGCATGTTTCTCCGTGGCTTAGGCAACTCCAGTGAATCTATTTTCGACTTCGCCGTGCAGTTCTTAACGGTGCCTCATCTGGCGCAAAACTACACGAAAAAGGAAGCAGCGGCAAATCCCGGCCGGCCGGAACTAGTTCGCGAACTGTTGTGTGCTCTGAACACAGTGTTTCAGTCTGCTGTCGACGAAAAGGATGGAAAGCTAAATGCTGACCACCCAGCCCTCAGCAGCCAGAAGTACAAGGTAAGATTGCCTCACCGGTACGCTGGGCTGCTGCTGAATTCTCATTTTTTACCTCGGTTCGTTTTTGTTTTTGCTACAGCACTGTGTTGAGAACATGGAATACGTTTTCAATATCGGTACTCTTTCGAGCGAATTGGTGTGCAACGCGGAAAATTTGAAGATTTGGCTGTCGTGTCTGAGTATTCTACAGGTAAGCTACATGTGTGCATCTATTTTGTTTGAACGGCAATACTAAGCACGTTTATTACATTTACTTGTCCTAGGGCGGCGATCCTCAAGAGCGACGGGGCATCCAACAAAATCACGTGGAATATGAATCAGACAGCTGGTTGTCGATGTTCAACCTCGGTATCCGCGTCCATTCGGTGTTCGCGATATCTTGGAATGGTTTCAACCCGTCACAGTTCGAAGCACCGGAGATGAAGGTAGCGGAGATTTTCGGCCCGATTATCGATGCCACTCTTTTGTCGTCAGCCCACCTAAACGAGAAGGTGACGAAAAAGACGCTGGTTCCAGTGGCAAAGCTTGTGTCTATGAACAAGCGGGGTGGTGGAAATCGAGAAAAAAACATCATGGCATACGATTTCAACGTAGCATCTCTGCCTACTTCTCTGCACATCCCCTTGCACCGCTTCCTGACCGCTGCAGTGCGGCATATCTGCATTAGCCAGTCAGGTTTAGGTAACTCCATTCCTTCGGACGGCCTTTTGAGGGTGTTTGGGTTCGATAAATTGCCGACTGACAAGCAGTGGGAGCTCATGGAGATGCCTCTTCGCTGTTTGGTGATGTCATCCCAAATTCACTCCAACCTGTGGCGTCGAAACGGGGACGAAAACATGTTGGCGCAACTGTACAACTACTCGGCGTTACCGTATTGCATCCACTACCGTGATGCTGATACGCTGATGCTGCAGCTCGGTATCCTCATGACTGGTCCGGATGCCCTCTTGGCACGTGTGGTGGATCGGTTCCAACTTGGCAGCTATTTTATTCTGCCCAACCGTGTTATTATGAGCGGATCGGACGATTTGGTGAAGCAATTTGGGTATGCGGGACTGGAACAGGGGGTCGATGAGCAGCAATGTCTACAAATGTTGGAGGAATTCCTGCGCCTCGTGATCATCCTCGGAACGAGTCTTCCAAGCTCTACTGGAGCAAATTACGACAATGAGTTCCTGGCCGAAGAGATGTTGCAGCAGTTGTGCTCAAAGTCTCAGTGTTTTAGCAAGTTGTTTGATCTCGCCATCCTGCCGTCAGGCCAAGATGATATTCCTACTGCACGACTAGAAGGCGTTCTTGCGAAAGTGTCCGATTTTGTGCCACCGTCGGGGCTTGAACCTGGCCGATACGAGTTGAAAGAAGGGCTGCTCGAGAACTACAACCCGTACTTCCTTCACCTGAACCGTGAAGCACACGAGCTAGCGCGTGATCGTTGGACAACTTATCGCAACGCATGTCGTCAGAATATAAAGAAAGCCAGCCCCGACGAGCCCCCGAAGGAACCTCTGAAACCTGCCAAACCTCCCGTTGACTTTCTTCGGCCAGTCCAAGCGATTCTGACGTGTGAAAGTACAGTGGCCATTGTGCAGGTAATTCTGTGGAAGGTGATTTCCTCGGCTCACCCTGGATCTACATCTGCACCAGGCTCGGAGAATAGCGTATCGGATGCAGTTATCTCGACCTGTTTGCACTTGTTGGTGCACGGTGTCCACACGGCATCGCATGTTTCAGATCGCCGGTTCTGGGCACGCTTGAGCAAATCAAACGCAGCCACTTCCAAGTTGTCGGTTCTACACCTTTTGAGCCGATTACTTGAGCAAGCGACAACGTTGCTCGACAGCGAACAGACTGGAACGGTCGAATGGCTCATTTGGAAGATCACTATGGAATCACCTGCTTGCAGGAAGGTGTTCGAGCAGCTGGCGATTGACGCGAAGGCAAAGCAAAAGAAGGCTGAGGCGTCACCTTCGGCATTAAGCGGCTCGGCACTAAGTGGCAATTCTCCGCCTATGACATTGGAACAGCGCAAAATGGAAGCTAGGAAGAGAGCGATGGCTGCAATGGCGAAACGCCAGGCTGCATTCCAAGCGATGGTCGATCTCGCGGGTGACGAGGAAGAAGAGAAAGTGGATGAAGAAGGGTCAAGTCATGTCGCGCATTCGTCGTTAGGTAAACACAAGGCTTCAATGGTAGAAGAACCGGAGGAGGCTACGAAGAAGCGCCAGAAAGTGGAGAACCAAGGGTGCTACAACTGTATTCTCTGCCACGACAGCTCTGCCCAGGGTCAGATGGGAATGGCAGCCTACGTCCATCAGTCTACTGTGCTAGCCCCTGGATTTAGACCAGAACCTAATGAGGCGCTCGGTCCAGAGGGTAAGAAGGTTCGTGGTCACGTAAAGAAGGTTATCGAGAAGATGGAATTGTGCTCAGGCGGCAGCTCATCTTCGTTCGATACGACAAATTCCCCGTCGCCTACTTTGCGTGCTTTCGCAAGTTCATTCCCGGATTGGTACATGGATGATTCCTTGGAGGACCAGCTCACTCGCGATAACACGGCACAGAATAACCCTCGTCCACCTGCGGTTCGTCGTCCTCGAAATGACCGCATTCGCTTTGGAGATGGGAATATACCAATACTTGAAGGCGAGCTTTTACAGACCGACGAAGAATTGGAGGTTCTTGAAGGCGTTCTTGACCTTCGCGAGGATCAGCAACTCTTTCCCATGGATATGCGTGGGGCGGTGAGTTTGGATCTACGTGGTGACCGAGTAGAGCCGCGTCGATTGGGAGGTCGCGAAATGACTCGGGCGAGAGGTGGGAACGCGCGTGCTCAAGGAGGAGCAATGGGTGATAGTGATGATGACGGCTATGAAGATGTTTCGTCGCGTTTCCAATTGGAGCGCATGCCCCCCGGATTCGGTCGACCTCATGAAAGTGCGAAGCTCTATCTCACTCCTTGCGGACTGCATATACGCACGTGCCAGCATGCAGTGCACATTAACTGTCTTGAACGCTACATTACGTCGTTGCATGACAAGGCTATGCGTGGTGAGGAGTTCGATGGCGTTCAAGCGATCGATCCGGATTCAGCCATGACTCAGTTCCTGTGCCCGTTGTGCAAAACTCTGAGTAATTTCTTAATTCCAACGTCTGAGCCTCGAATCTCGATCGCAAAGGAAGACAAGCGGGAGGAGAAGCGCTCTGTGGTTACATCGTCAGGGGAGGAGGAAGAAAAGCCTCCAGCCTGGGACAAGATCGTAGAAGAGCAATTGTCGATGCCCGGGTGGTACCGCTCAGTGCTTGGACGTGATGGAGGATTTGAAGACGACGAGAACGATACTGAGCACGACATGTGGCGGGATTATTTCGAGGAGACGCTTTGGGAGCCCCATGGCAGCCTGGAGAAGGGCGCGCCATTCTTGTGGTCTGCGTGTGCTTATACGCTGGCATCGTTTTTGACTGTTGCTGAAGATGAGTACCACAGCGTCCCCGGAAGCAATACACCATTCGATCCACTTACGGACCACTGCCCTCCGTCTCTGGAAAAGGAGCTGGAGTCATTGACTTCAGTTGCGAAATTCTGCCGATGGACATTTTCACTGTTGGAGCATAGTGCTGACGCCAAGGTAATTTGGGAGACTGCTAAGCGCTGCTGCCCGATCAATACCGAGACCAAGCGCGAGTATCGCAAGTTCACAAAGGTAATAATTCGGTTGATCCATTGCGCCATGCATGCACGAGTATCTTGAGTGCTAATTTGTTTTACCCTTCAATAGGTGCTTGGTTCGATCGATGCGTGTCTTCGGGGCACTATTCTGGGTCTTCTAGTTGCGGACACATTCACGGTACGCTGAAAAGATTCTTAAAGCGGGGTTGTGGTCGAGAAGCTAACAGTTTTTTTTTTTTTTTGATGTGTTTGGCAGGCTTTCGTGGTGGCCAGCGTGATTGCAGATGAGCTCGAGACAGTTTGGCGATTCATTCCGGTGTTTACCGCTGCGGACCTTCTGCAGCGCCTGCACGCTGAGTTTTTCGAGCCTACGAAGATGGAGGGGGCATCGCTGTTTCAAGACAAGTTCTCTGCCATTGCAACTAGTGCGAGTGACGAGTCTGGACATTCAGCAGCAGTAAAGGAAGATGTCTTGGCTTTGTCCCCTCGCTGCACAAGAAGTGGCCGTGCTATCAATCCTGCTGCGTCCACTCGATCTTCCGCAGGAGCTCCTGGATCCGTTCAACAGCTTCTGGAATCGATGGAAGCGTCTGGCGAGGCGGAGTCCGAGGCGTATGCTGCTCTACAGCTCTTGCAGCGAATGGCGAAGGCGTACCCAACTGAGAAGCTGAAACCATACACAACCATTTCTGATGTGAAGTCACGACTGCGGCGCATTCTACCACATAATGCTGCGTTTGTTCGCCGCATGAAGCTTTTCTGGCGCTGCTTGGTGGAAAAGGAGGCCAGCGTGCCCGCTACTACCAGGACGATGCAAATCCCCACGTTGGTCGACATTGCTCGCAGTTCAGACGCTACATTTGATCAGATCTGGCAGTGGTGCATGGATCGCATGCTCAGCAAGACCCACTTGGGAAGTTTAAAGGTTGGCGACAAGTGTGAACACACGGAAGGCTGCAGTGAGGCCTATGTTGCTAGCATGTTCATCCTGCGCGAAGTGCCTACTCGACCGCAGCTAATTGACTTGCCTATCCAGTACGACGAGCTATACAGCGAGATGGCAGGCCGCAAGTGCACGCGATGTGAGAAGGCACCCTGCGACCCGGGTCTGTGTTTGATTTGTGGCGAGTACCTGTGCTGTGGAGACTCGTGCTGCACTCGTGCATTCATGCCTCATGGACCACCAGTTGGAGAGTGCACTCGCCACGCTGCGGAGTGTGGAGGCGGTGTGGGCATTGTTTTGTTGCTTGAGCAGTGCCGCATTGCGGTTGTTGGAGGCAGCATGGCAGCGTACTTCCCAAGTCCGTACGTAGACTCCCATGGTGAAGAAGACGTCGGTCTTCAGCGTGGGCGTCCGCTTCGTCTGGACCTGGCTCGATACCGGTACCTGGAATCGTTGTGGCTCAACCACCGCATCTTTACTGAGGTATCTCGCCAACGCAACCAGCGAGACCCTCAGTATACAATCAACTTGTCGTATCTGTAGGCGGGCTACCCTGTTAGATCACATTTCCTGGACAAGAACAGTATGGCGCATGAGAGCAGCGTGATTGATCCTCAAGAGTTCAGGGAAAATAAAGCTTCACTGATTTTTTTTCCAACCCCGCGTCTTACTGATCTCTGTTGTCTGTCGAAATGTGTGGCTACGTGCCGAGGAAGGTGAGGTGCGCTGGCAAGTCGGAGTCGGCATATCGCTCGTCCTGGAAAAACATGCGAAGCAGACGACAATTCCCACCGACACGAACTTCCGTTGTGGTCACGTAGCGAGTGCCAAACGCTTGGCTCGTGAGGTCCTGTAGGTCCATGCAGAGGTAGCGCCAACCGGTGTGCGCTCCAAACGCGAGAGGCAGCTGACATCTTGCGTCTTCGACCCGAGCAAGCGATCTCGTGTTGGTCACTGTGAACTGCCGGTACTTCTGGGCATCGTCCAATACCTCAACATGGAATTCCAAGAAGAGGTCCATGTTCTTGATAAACATCACAAGGTAGCGGAAGATGTTGCGGACAGGGAACACGAGCTCAGCGTCGTTGCCTAGCACTTGCACCACGTCTTCCTTGACGGTCTCGTCCTCGAGCACACACACGTCGTTGCCACTCATGAGAATCCGACATTCCTCCTGAGCTTGCAGAATAGCTGGGTGTTCTCCAAATGGCAGCACAACCGTGTCGGATTGGAGACTTGCATTGGAGCTCGTGTTGCTACCCAAGCTGCTTTTCTTTTGGGCGGCCCCACCTTTGGCTGTGTCAGCAGCACGGGCTTGATCAGGCTTAAGTTCCCTGGCGAGGACTTTCGGGAGAATACTCTCCACGTACAAGTCTCCGGGTGAGTATGACCCGTCTCCGATGCGAACGAAAGAAGGCGTACTCGACAGCGATGAAGATAGCGTGGGCGGCGTTGACAACGAGCTGTCTGTCTTCATCTCGATCCTCGCCTTGTATCACGTGAACCGACGCGTACAACTCCAAAAGTACCAAAAAAAGGTTACTAGTTTCCATACTTGCCATTCCGTCCGTTGGCATCGAGATGGAGCAGCAGACATCTGCTGCCCATGCATTCTTCCAAGCACACAAGGATCTCTTTCAGTACGAAAAGTACGTTGTCAACCACGATCCTGTCGTGACTGAAAGCAATCCAGCCCAAGCACACGACAGAACTACCAAGTCCTTCCTCGAACAGTATCGAGAGCTAGACCGCGAACGAGTATCAGTGCCAGCACTATCAGAGCAGCGATTCTCCTTGCCTCACCCCCCAGCGGGCGCATATTCGCTCACAAACCTCGCTGTGAACACGATACCAGCGGTACACCTGCCAGAATTCGTCACTCTGAAGTCGACAGCATCAATTCTCGAAAACTTTAACAATCTGCAGCATGAACCGATTCGCTCTCACGTGTTTGCGGCCTCGCTGCAACACACCAGCCAGCACACTCAACCACAAGCAGCTTTACGAGTCACGTATGACAGCTCGCCAGCGCCACAATATCCCAGTCCCAAGCGTGTCTCTGACTCAAACGCGACAGTGGACCAATCCCTTCTGCTTCAGCAGCAACGTTCGCCTATTCGACAGCCGGTCGAGTCGAACCAGAAAATCTTCAGCGTGCCCAAGCTCGCTGAACTGTTGATTGACCGAGAAACTCGTGCTGCTGGCACCGCGCATAAATCGTGGGATGCTGCCCACAAAATCGAAATCCTCATCGGGAGCAAGTGTGTCGGACGTGTAAGCGCTGCCTCCCGGAATATCCCGCCGTCGATCCGCTCGCGCCTGCTAGCCTCTGCAAACGTATCAGTACGACGAGAACGGTTATACGAGTTGCTTCACCGAGATTATGAGGAGCTCAGCAAGCGCTACACCCAGTAAACGACGCACCGACAAACGGCGACTTGAACACTTCGAGGAGAGGTTGATCATTGCATTGGAAAGAACGCATCATCTGTCAGTCCTTCGAAGATATTGACGTTGCTGTCACCATACAGTGCTGAGTCGGGTGACATGCTCATAGATCCCGCTCCCGTTTGCTGTGGTTGGTGCTGAGGAAGCTGACTCTGCTGTTGGAAAGGCTGCGGCGTGGGCTGGAACTGATGCGTCGGCAATGACTGCGGCATCATATGTGGCGCTGCCGACGTTGGCATCCCTCCATATCCAAAATTGTTCGGCATCATCGATGCTCCTTGCGCTCCAAAATTGCCTCCACTCATAGCTCCCATCATCTGCTGCTGCTGCATGGGCATGCTTGGCATTCCAGCCATGGGGAACCCCGCAGATCCAAAGCTTGCATCGGGGCCAAATCCAATTGGCGTCATAAAGGGATCCACCGGGAAGTTATTACTGCTACTATTGTCGTTGCCACTTCCACTGGTGGCGTTGTTCCCTGATGTTGACGCCGTGGAAATGCCGTAACTGTTGCTGCCATAGATATTCCCAACGCCTGAGGACGCCAGGTTCACCGGCATCGGCATTGGCATAAACTGCTGTTGGGGGGTCATCATGCCGGCGCCCATCATGTAGTTCGGCTGGTTCATAAACGCAGCGGACGAGCTCGGCGGCCCACTCGTGGAGGCCATGTACGCGTTTGGCGTGAAAGTTTGCGCTCCAGAGCTCATGGCGTACCCTTGGGTCGACGTCGCAACTCCAGAGACAGCCATCGAAGTGGTTGAAGTGAACCCCGCCGACGTCTGCATCGGGTTCATCTGGCCCGTGGGAAAGAACATACTCGAGCTCGTGGACGCGAACCCAACCGTCGGCATCGGAGGCTCCGGGAACATCATTGGCGGCGTCGGTGCCGCCATATTCGGCATCGCCATGGACGCCGAAGACGACGTCGTCATGGACATCGAATTGCTGCTATTCATCGCCGACGGCGCGTAAACCTGTTGCGGTGCAGCCGACATCGACTGTCGCTGCTGAATCGGCGGGGCCGATCCGCTCGGAGCTGCAGCAGCTCGTCTCGCCGCCGCCGAGGACACCCGTTGGCCGCCACTTTTCTCGTCCTCCTGAGCGATCTGCTTGTCCGCCAGCGACGCCAGCACCTCCAGCCTGGCCCCCACCTGCTGGCGATAGGTCAGACACCTGCGCACCCACTCCTTGTGCTCCGCAGGGCTCGTCTTGGCCGCTGCAACAGCAAATACGTAAATAAAGATACGTAAATAACAAATAAGGCAAGCCATTCCGGTGCTGGACGTGATAACGTACGCTGCTCCTTGTGGAGCGCGCTCCAGCCCTTGATCGCCATCTCGTTCTTCTCCAGCATGGCCTGGATCTCTCGCTGCGAGACGGAGCGTCCAGGGGTCAGCAGCGCCTGCATCCATATTATGGATATTACGTATTCCAGGTTAGAGAAATTGTGTGGTTGATTATGGATTTCGGCCATTACGGAGCGGACCTGCGCCGCGGCGGCCGCGCGCTGTTGCAGCGGGTTGAAGTGCTCCCTGTTGGACGCAAGAGACCCATAGAGCGCGTGAGAAGAAGGTGGTGGCGGAGCGCAGGCGGACGAAGCCACGTACGGCGCCGAGGACGACGCCATGTCCGGTGGAGTGGGGAGGACGGACGGCGGCACGTGGAATTAGCGAAAGCAGCGCGGAATTAAGGGTACAGAACAGACAGCCAATCAGACAGCTTTACTTAGCTGACAGCCAATGAAAAGAGAGACCTATCCCTTCAGTAAAATATCACCGGTGTAAGTTACGCCGTGTAACGGCTAAGCTGTCGTGTATCAACGTGGCGATGGTGACGACCACGGCGAGTCTCCGCCCCACGTGCGTGTCAGCGCCTGGCAAGGTGCTGCTCGTGGGAGGGTATGTGGTGCTGGACGAGCAGTACTCGGGGCTCGTTCTGTCCAGTACCGCCAGGTTTTACTCCCAAGTGGAGGCCAAGGTGAGGCTATAATAGTTGAGTACAATGTGTCAATCGAGCTGGAGAGCTAAGCTTTGTATTTGTGGGTGGGTGTTGCAGGCTCGGGGCGAAGAAGACGCGGTTGCTGCTGCGTCGAGCGAGTGGCGCCGGCTGTTCCCGTTGAAGGTGGAGAGTGAGCAGTTCGATCAGCTCATTGACGGCTGGATCGAGGAGAATGGCCACGGACGATTCCGGTTCCAGCTCAGGTGACGGTGCTGCAGAGTGGTGGTGCGTTGTGGGGGGAGGTTCTGACGTAGCGCGTGATGGTAGTGAGGGCTCGCACCGCAACGCGTACATTGAGGAGACGGTGCTGTGTGCGGTGAACGGCGTCGCGGGGTTGGAGGCATTCAGGAACAACGATACGTTCCAGCAGCTTGAGGAGACGGAGGCCAGCGTGCGTGTCACGCTTCGGGGCGATAATGACTTCTACTCACAAGTGCAGAGGGTGGGAAAGACGTTGCATTGTGAAGGCTTGCTTGGATTCATGTGGCGTTGACAGTTGTGTTTTGGATGCGGATACTGGATTAGCTGCAAGACGCCCAGGTGCCACTCCGTCGCGCCAACTTGAAGGCTCTTAAGGCGTTCCTTCCTCCGGCAATGGAAGGTGAGGCTTGTATGTGTACACACTTCAAGTTGCTACATCTGCAAGAAAGTGGTCTGATGATAGTTGTGTAGAGCGTGGTGGCAAGCAGGTTGCATTGAAAACAGGCATGGGGAGCTCCGCAGCTCTCGTGACGTCGCTGGTTGCGGCTCTTGTGTCATTCTTTGTGCCAACTTCAAACTTCGATGAGGAACAGCAGGACCTCGAATTGGTGCACAACCTTGCCCAGTTGAGCCACTGCTACGTGCAGCGCAAGGTACGCTGCACAGCATTTTCAGATGTGGAATGGTCGAGTTACAGCTTGGTTCATGCACTGCACTACAGATCGGAAGCGGCTTCGATGTATCAGCGGCGTGCTTTGGTTCACAACGGTATACTCGGTTCCCGGCGTCAATTTTAAATACATTCACGTCCGAAGACGCGATGAGGCCGGAGGAGATTGCAAAATGCATTACGGACCGCAGCCTGTGGAACACTTCTAGCCGCGTGGTAATGCCTGCTATTTAAGCTGTCAGCTCGGGGAGTTAACGTTGTTCTGACGGTATTTTTTGCCTTTGCTGGTAGAAACCCGTTCAATTGCCTCCCTTCTTCCACTTGATGATGGGAGACGTCTCGTCCGGATCAGCGACTGTGTCCATGGTTCGTCAAGTGATGAAGTGGCAAAAGGAGCAACCTGAGAAGGCAAAGAGAGTGATGGATGAAATTCACCAACATAATCTCGCGGTCGAGCGGGGTTTTGCGGATATTTGTGAACTGGAAGCTCGCCACAACACTCCCATTGATTGGGAATCCATGGCTGCTAAAGGCCGCGAGAAGGTATATCCTTGCCATCGTTACTTTCTTACTTGAAGAATCATTCTTTCGTTGTGCTGACATTACCCCTGTTTATCGTGCGTACATGTGTAGTGGGCTGCTGCGGATGTTAGGATTGGGGCTGTACTTCTGAGACTTAGTGAAGCTTTCTCTCATTTCCGAAACCTCATGCGGTATGCTTAGTGCTTCTAAGTTGTTGACGTGGCTCTAACATACTGATACTTTTCTGGTTCGTTGAATATCGTAGTGAAATGGGAACTTCTGCTGGTGTCCCAATTGAACCACCCGAGCAGACGGCTATCCTCGATGCTACGGTGGCGATCCCTGGTGTTCTTCTTGCTGGGGTCCCTGGAGGTACGCTTACATGTTGCATTTTGATCTGTGTACATGCTGCTAATCATCGAGTTGCCGATGTCTTCAGCGGGTGGATACGACGCGATTTGTGTGGTGGTCATTCATGAGTGTGCTCTCCGAGCAGTTGAGGACCTGTGGATGCAGTGGCCTACTACTCACCCTGACTCCATGTACGTCTCTTCAGCATATAAATTGTTCCGTATGCATTACATCTGACGTGCTTGTTTTCTTCTTTCAAACCAGCATTTGTCCGTTGCTGTGTGATATCGATCGTGGACTGGTGGGAGCTTCACCTGTGAAGTCTGGGCTTCAACTTCACTCCGTTGAATAGCTTGTGTCCACCGACTTTATCCATTCAAATTGTGAAACTGGATCATTAGACTGTATAGTGCAGCTCGTCCCTAAATGAACAAAATCTTAGTCATCTTCAGTCACCCGTCAGGGGTCACAAGTCCCCTATGTCGAAGCGGAAGGTCCGTGACGAGGATGCTGATGGAGACAGCGTGGTGAAAGCGAATTACCCCTCACGCAGCGACGAACAGGTTGGTCGAGCGGGGACTTGGGAGCATGAACGCTTCTCCATTCCTGGACTGCGGTTTGCGACGGAGTCATGGGCCGGAATGAAGACCAGCAATGAAGATCGCCACGTATCTTCCGCCGAGCTCTTCCCTGGACCGGTGTTTGGCATTTTTGATGGCCACGGCGGAACATTTTCAGCGGATTTCGTGTCCCGACACCTTCTGAAGGCTGTCGCCTCAGCAGTACGACAAGCCATCGGAGGCAAAGCGTTCGCTGATCTGCACCGCTCCCGAGACCTTTCGACCCAAGAGAGAGTTCGCAAAGATGCCATCGTTGAGCAAATAACATTGCTACGTGTCCATCTTGCAGAGCTCAAGGCCATGAAGCCAGACTCTGCTGACGAGGTTCAAGTTCTGGTCGATAAACTCACGGATGCTATCTCGCAGATAGACAGCGAAGTAACGCAAATCGATGGCGAACAAGCAGCACGCCGAGACGAGCGAAGGGAATGGTGCTACGAACAGCACCGTCATTTCTTGAAATCCTTCAAAGATGCCTTCGAATGGGTCGATTCACAACTCTTGCAGAAGAATCCGTCGCAGGATGGTTCTACGGCTCTCCTGGTTTGGTTCTTGGCTGACTCCACGAGCTTTAGTGACGTTGAAAACGCTGTGCAAAGCGTGGGGGGAAGAAGCAAACAACCAACGAGTGAGCTGACTTTCTACACAGTGAACGTAGGTGACTGTCGTGCAATTATTTGTCGTGGCGGTCGAGCTTTTGCGCTCACAAGTGACCACAAACCGGATCGGCCGGACGAAAAGCAACGAATTGAAAAAGCTGGTGGCTTCGTGGGCAACATGGCAGGCATCACTCGCGTGTACTCTGCGGCAGGTGCTGGGCTAGCCATGCAGCGTGAAGCGTCTACGTACTTGGCGGTCTCGCGTGCATTTGGTGACCGATCTCTGAAGACTCCGACGCCACTCGTTTCGTGTGAGCCAGAGGCGAGGCGATTCCACGTGCAAGCTGATGCTTTATTCCTCGTGCTAGCCTGCGATGGCGTCTGGGACGTACTAAGTGCGCAAGATGCAGTGGATATCGCTTTGCCGCACTTTGCTGATGCGAAAGCCGCCGCTGACGCGATCGTAAAGGCAGCCTACAAAAACGGTAGCGTTGACAACCTCACGGCGACGGTCGTTCAGTTCGGCTGGAAATCCGACGCGCAGCTACAAGAGGCCGTCGAAAGCAGCAACACGCTGAGGTCAAGTACACCAAAAAGTAGAAATGGTGCTCAACCAGAAGCACAGGTAAGCAGCTTAGTTGACGGATCCGAGGAGGAGGTCGACATGTTCAATCTTTGACTTGGGTCCAGTTTCTCGGTAACAACGCGTGTTGCCCTTGCACCGCGTAACTTCGATCTTTAGCTCGGCTGGTATCCTTGTTCGTACGAGGCGATGAGGTTCTGCTGTTGGAGAGTCTACGTAACACAGGAAGATTGCAATTAGTGCGGTGACAACGAGGCTGCCCGGCCAAGCAGAAGGCACCTCTGCTATTGGGGTCATCGCATCCACAGCATACACTCGGAAGCGTATAGGCGGCAAAGGCTGGCGATCTCTCCGCTTCTGTCTGCGCTGGTCGAGCGCGAACTGCTGATCCACGAAAACCTCCGCCTCTGCAGCAATCCACACATGAACCTTCACCAAGCAGATAACGCTTCGAGTGGCAGCGCCACGTACCCACGTGTGGGACGGCGAACCCCGCGTTGACCACCATCGCGTGCAGCTTCGTGGTTGAATGCGGCGGCGGGGCGATGCGGAGCACGCGGTACTTGGCGTCCAGGCGTCGGTGCAGGAAACCGACAACGTTCTCGAACTGCGAAAGACACGGGGGCGTCAGAGGAGCCAAGGGAACGAGCCGATCCCTTGTCATACACAACGCACGTCCTGCTCGACGCTTGCCCCGCGTCGTCCGCGCTCGCCCTCGAGCCGCGAAAGGCGGTACGTGGCGAACAGGATGGCCACGACGATCACTGCGAGAACGTCCCAGCCATCATGCGGTCACTGGGGAGCTGCCAAACACAAGACTTCCAGTACCCACCTAGCGCGTGCTTCCGCAGCGAGTCCAGCATGGCCCCGTTTGTTATGATAACCGGTGTCTCAGCCAAACGCCGCGACGACCTCGAGCAGAACCAGTGCACGACCGCGGCAGGCAGTCGGCCGCGCGTGGACGCAACGCCCGCGCAGTCAAGCGCGGCGAAGCGCTCGACGCAGGCCGCGGCCAGCGAGATGCTTGCTGGCTGCCAGCCGCGTGCCGAGCGTGCGGCCGCCACGTGCGCGCGCAAGATACTTCCCCCCCCTCTTCTTCTCGATCTTATCTTGTGACTCGAGATTCGCGCGTCTGGACGACCGCCCAGTGCAAAGATGCATCCGACCGCATTGTCGACGCCGACGAAAGTCGCCACCGAGCGGGGCCCCAAGCGCGCGCTCGGCGCTCGGCGTCCCCCGCCCGAGCGCACAAGCAAGGATCAAGTCGCTGTGTTTTGGGGGCGCAACTGTTTCAGCGCGCAGATGATCCACCGACTTAAAGGAGCAACAACACGCTGCGAGGCTCGGAGTGCGCGCGAAAGAGCGCAGTAGATTAATTGCTGTACATTATGCCATTTTAATGGGGAGGCGGGGGTAGTAACTACAAAGGAGGCTGCTGTGCGACCGGGTCCTCTTCGGTCGAGACCTATGCCTTTCGAGAGCTGTGGTCGCCGCTCTTGCCAACGGGCGCGGGGCCCACGAGCGCGCACGTCTTGAGCGCGTGTCGGTCCATGAGCCTCTGCGCGGCGTTCGCGGGCTCTGTGGCTGGAGACTCCGTCTGCGGCGCCTGCTGCGCGCGCTGCACCTGCAGGGCCCAGTCGGCCGAGTCGAAGCGCTGGAGGCGGAGACACCGCAGCTGCTCGCGCGGCTCGGCGGCGCCAGGCTCGGGCTCCCGCTCCAGGTCGGCGCCCTCCGACGGCGCGCACTTGCCGCACGTGCAGCCGGTGCACGGCCCGGAGGCGCGCTGCGCCATCTCGTAGTCGGCCGAGTCGAAGCGCTGGCGGTTGTCGCGGTGGCGCCGGATGATGGTGGAAGCCACGGCGTGCGGGCAGTCGCCCGAGGGCGGCGAGGTCTTCTCGGTGGAGTTGGCCATGGCTGCTGCTGCTGGTGAAAGGGCTGTCGAGTGCGGAGGACCGGACCAAAGGACGAATGAAGCACGAAGTCGCGCTGGCGGGGCCCGTACTGTAAAAGGTCGCGCGGATGAGACTGTGCACAGCCAGTCGGGCCGATCAGCGATTGCAAATGCCCAAGCCGCTTTTCTCACTGCGACCACAGCCACGGGATCACCAAACCGGCCTCGACTCGAGGCTCTCGAGGCCACCTGAGTCCTCACGCTTGCTCTTCCGCCGGGGGGGGCGGCGGGGCGGGGGCGGCGGGGGGCGGGGGGG
>JAGDFM010000198.1:0-45412 GCA_019155715.1 Phytophthora pseudosyringae | reverse complement strand
GCCGGCCCCCAATAGCAGCAACGTCTCTTCTGCTCGTACGCATCACTGCTGCTTCCTGCGAGTGGAGGCAACACTTACAACTTGTCGACGTACGCACCGTCCTCCGTGGACACCTTGACCTTGTTGCCGATCTCGATGAAGAGCGGCACCTTGACCACAGCGCCGTTCTCCAGCGTCGCGTCCTTCACGCTCAGCGCCGTGTCCGCCACGCCCTTCGGGGTGGTTTTCTGGAGTGAGTAAACGACAAGGGTTCAGCACACAGGAGCTCAGCAACGACTAGAGAAATGGACACCATTGAACTGCACGCACCGTCACTTCGAGCGTCACGTGCTCGGGCATGTTGGCCCACAGCACGTCGCCCTCGATGATCTGCAGCGACAGCGTCATGCCCTCCTGCAAGAAGTCCAACTGCCGGCCCGAGAACAGCCCGCGCTCAATCTCCATCTAAATACCAGCAACAGCGGCAATGCAGTACATTAGTATCTCGACCCAGCAGCTTCAACACCAGACACATCCCGTCGCCCATACCTGTTCGAAGGTCCCGTTGTGCATGATGACGAGGTGGTCCCCGTTGTAGTACAGGAACTGGTGCGGCTCGTCCGGGCCCAGCGGCGCCTTGTTCACGGTCTCCGCGGCGCGGAAGCGGCGGTTCATCTTGGACCCCGTCTTGATCTCCTTGAGCTCCGCCTGCACGATTGACACACTTCCGGTGAGCGCATTTCTCGCGCTATTCTGCGTGGATTTACACGAAAAAAGCTGCGGTGGGACGCACCTGGACGTAGGCTCCGCCCTTGCCCGGCTTCACGTGCTGGTTCTTGCCCACGCGGTAGATCTTGCCGTCGATCTCGAGCGCCATGCCGGCGCGCACCTGGTTTCCTGCGTACCACCGTTAATTCCAGCCGTTAGACGGCGGTTCCAGTATGGAAAAGATAGCACGTCGAGTGCTGGACACGATCGGACCATTTATCGAGGCAAAGCGCACGCCGTAGCCGCGGGCAGGCGCCGTCGCGCGCCCGATCTGCGTGATAGCGCGCCGCAACATCGATGGCTTCGTGGATTTAACGCCTCTCGTTCGACGGTCCGCTGTGATTGGTGCAAACTATCATTGTGGATACTATCTGTGGTAAAAAAAATGGATATTAGCGAATATCGTCCCATTCTTCAATATAACGTCGAGCAATGTTCTTGTGGCGCGGTCGTCGTCCCGAGGACGGGATCCAGAAGGCCATTGAGGCGGCTGTGGCGGCGGACACGGCAGGGAAATACACGGAGGCGGTGGATCTCTATGCGTTGGGCATCGAGAAGATGATGGCGCAGCTGGCGCGTACGTTGAAGCGGGGAATATCCATCCGGAAGGACTCGTAGTGATGATGTTGTGCGCCCTTTATTTGAGTGCAGAGCTGTCGAACGAGGAGGCCAAGACGCAGATGCGGCACAAGATCAACGAGTACATGGTGCGCGCCGAGTACCTCAGGGACTGGACGGCGGAGCAGGCCCGCAAGCAGCCGACGCAGGTGGGCTACGGCCAGATATTGGAGAAATTCTCGTCGGTTTGGAGCATTCTGACGGATATTTGTGTCTTTACGCTGTGTAGGATGCCTCGGTGTCCAGTGCACAGGAGAACAATGCTCGCACGGCTAGTGGTCGCCAGGTTGGGAGGCTGCAGTTGGCACGTTGCAGTAAATAGTGGAGGAGATTAATGCTGCCATGCTGGGTTTGCCGCCTTTGACAGCAACAAAGAGCAGGATACTCGAAGCAGCATGCCGAGCATGCTCATACGATTCTGGACGAGGTGCTGGATCACTCACCTGGTGTGCACTGGACGGATATTGCTGGACTGGAAGTTGCAAAGCAGATTTTGCAGGTCTGCGGGGGCGTGCTGCCTTGCTAACGGCGCCGAATGAGTTGGTGAGGCTGACTGTTGTATGTTGTGTAAGTAGGAGGCTGTCATTTTGCCCACACTACGCCCGGATTTGTTCACGGGGTTAAGGGCGCCACCTCGCGGTGTGCTGCTGTTCGGACCACCAGGCACAGGTGACGGATGCATGAAGTAGGTGGGGGTAGCACGACGGTTGCGAACTGATATTGGTTCAACTTTTGCTGCTGGGCTAGGAAAAACGTTGCTGGCAAAAGCTGTAGCCACGGAGGCCAAGGCAACTTTCTTCAAGTACGTCCATGCTTGGAGATGATGCTTTTGCTGCTTGACTGGTTACCATACTTACGGTTGTTTGCGGTAGCATTTCTGCGTCATCTTTAACGTCCAAGTGGGTGGGCGAGGGCGAGAAGCTGGTTAGGGCGCTCTTCGAGATGGCCCGAGAACTGCAACCGTCCGTGGTTTTCATGGACGAGATCGATGCTTTGCTGTCGACAAGGTCAGCGTCCGAGAACGAGGCCAGCAGAAGAATCAAGAACCAGGTACAATTTGAAGCATAGCGAGCTACTTGAAGTACAACGCATTAAGCTGACTGTTTTTACGACTGTTGTTGCAGTTTTTCACCGAGCTTGATGGAGCTGCGTCGTCACAAGAAGACCGAATTCTCGTCATGGGCGCAACGAACCTTCCTCAGGAGCTCGACGAAGCCATCGTACGCCGCCTGGAGAAGCGCATTTATGGTACGCCACCTTGGAATGGGAAATATGGCACACAAAGCGTCTAAATGGGGCACCTTGCGAATGTCGTTTTGTTTGCTGGCAGTGCCTCTCCCCGATGATGCTTCTCGTGAACGCCTTATCCGGCATCTACTTGGTAGCCAGAAAGTCTCCCTGTCATCCAAAGATATCAAGCACGTCGTGAAGGCAACCGAAGGGTACTCAGGCAGCGATCTCAAGGCTGTATGCAAGGATGCTGCTCTGGGTCCGATCCGCGAGCTTGGAGCAAAAGTAGCTAACGTTAAGGCTGAAGATGTGCGTGCAATCAACGCATCGGACTTTCAGGTGGCGCTCACGCGCGTCCGTCCAAGTGTGTCCTGTACGACGATAGAGGCTCTGGTCGCGTGGAATGCACAATTCGGAGTGTCTGCAGTATGACGAGCGCATTCGCGGGCTATATTTTCAAGGGGCTTATGCCTTCCGCTCGTAAATCATCAAGTACGACTCGGACACGCCGATAAGCTGCGGCATCGTTTCCTGAACGTGCAAGTCCTGGATTTCGTACCACTGCTCGGTTGCCTATGACAGATAAAAACATGAACACACAGATCATTAGATTGGCGTTGTCGATCAGGTGTACACAGGTTAACATGCCGCGTACTCTATTCTGGACGTGGGCACGATAGCTGCCTTCGGTCAGCGGGTTCGTCTGTAGCGCTGCCTCCTGACCAGTAGTAACTGGACTGTCGTGGCAAATATTGGCAATCAAGTTGTACCTGGCGACATCACAAAACATAGCAAAAGTGGGTACAACCTTCGCAAATTATAACGCTACAACATCGGGAACGTACTTGGTAGATGGCAGCGTGACACGCAAGATCTTCTCGACCAAGTCGGCTTTTTCAACGCAATCCTTAGTTGACTGATTGTGCTTGCGCAGAAGAGATCGCAGCTCGGAGATCGACTTTTCGCGAAGGTCCTCCTCCGACGGAAGGCTCTGATCCAGCTTCAAGTAATCGCGCAATTCCAGATTCTTGACAGGGAAGTTGACAATCGTGGGATTCTTCTCGGTGAAGAAGTTGTTTCGCGTGAAACGCTTCACGTGGAAGATCAGGTACGCTGGCAGCGAGTCGATCCGGTAGGTCTTCTTCAGTCGATGAGAGCCTTGCAGCACGTGCGTTACGTGCGAGCCATTGTACTTCTCAAGCACCGTGAATAACGGGATCTACTCCAAAACAAAGATCAATATCGTCAAGCGTAGGCATTCCAGCTACACAATGAAATGGTGTATGCAGACTCACCTGAGGGATGATGTTTCCACCTTGAGAATCCTTGAACAGCGGCGTCGATGGCAAGTCCAGAGCCATCATCCTGCGAATAAAGCAGCGTGATCAGTGCCAGCCCGCAAATCAATACTGTACGAGACCTGCAACTTACAAGAATGGTGACACCGTAGTGGAGACAGCCGCTTCGCGCTCTGCAGGGTCTACCGACGCAGCTTTCGTGCCATCATCCGTCGTCACCTCCACAAAACCCTGGAAGCACTTGTGGATGATGCTGGTCCCTGGCTTATGGGATCCACCAAGTCCCTACAATTGCACCACCCTTAGTTTCCCCGGCACTACTAAGCGTCCAGCCTAGCGAGCTCCAATCGTACCCTGTGCAACTCGTTCAACAGCCACGCCAAGAGCTCCACGCTCTCATTCTGCGTTCCGACGTGGAACCTCTTCTTGCTGCTCACCGAGATCTCCTGCACGAGCTCATGCGGACTAATCTGCAGCGTCGCACCGCATCAAAAAGCAACAAGTCAGCGCCAGCAACCAACACCGCAGCTCGCCGTACCAATTTATAACGCACGCACCGTGTTCTTGAAGTTGTGCGGGCTCCACATCTTGCGCAGCAGCTCTCCGAAGCGCAGCACAAGCTTGGACTTGACCTTGGCCGTCTTGTTGGCCAGGAAGAAGTCCCGCAGCAGCGGCACGTGGGCGAGCGCCTGCACCACCACGTTGATGTAGTCCGTGTGCTTGAGGTTGTTCAGGCCGATGAAGCCGGGCAGGTACGAGACCCCGAAGGCGTCCTGCGCCAGGATGCGGTTCTGGTCGAGCCTGGCGACCTGCGCGGCCTCGAAGCTCGGGCGCAGCGCGTCCTGCACGGGCTTGAGCGTGTGGTCGACCACCTCGTAGTTGTCCGGCAGGCAGTAGATGCGGTCCGTCTGCAGGTTGACGAACACGTGGTGGCTGCTCTGCACCGAGTGCGTGAAGGCGTGCGTGTTGCGGCCGCGGCCCTTGAAGTACTTGCCGCACACGAGGCACGCGTAGACGTTCTGGTCCGACAGGCTGATGGAGCACACCTTCTCGAAGTCGAAGTCCAGTAGCTGGTGGTGGATCGTGTCCAGGTACGGGCATTTGCGGCGCTTGGCCGCGGCGCCGTCGGCCGCGGCGGCGTCGGCCTTGCGCTTCTTCGTGGCGGGCATCGCCTGCGTGGATGGATGCTCGTCTTGGGTTAGATGCTGTCCCGGATTGGATGTCCCGGTTGGACGGGTACTCGGCGCGGGATTGGTTGGAAAACATGATGGATAACTGCGCGACTTTCGGCCAATCGTCGGGCAGCAGGCGTGCACCGCCGCAAAAGTGCAGCGTTCGTGGCGTCTATGCGGAGCGCCATACGAAACCCGAGTCTAATTGATCTTCCCATCGCCGCTCTGATCGTCGACACCCCACTGCGTGTAGCCGCCCTTCCGCACCTAATGGCTGCGCGCTCTGTGCGGCATCACTGCCTCGGACAGCACGTCTCGCTCCCAGAGCTGCCCTGCCCGCTCGCGCCGCGGAAGCTCCATCCATCATTTCGGCCCATTTGCACTGGGACAGCACACACTTGCACGGTGTGGGATGATTTGATCCGGCGACGTCATTGGTCGAGAAAGAGGGGGAACTCGCACTTAATCGAATTCCGGGTCTTGCGCGGTTTTGCGGCGCACGCTGCTTGGAGTCTCACTCTCCAATCCTCCAAGCAGACAGGAAAGCGCCGACCCCCGCACGTCTCCAGGATGATGATGCTCCGCCGCTCCACCGCCGCGCTGGCCCGCGCCGCCGCGCCCGCCTCGCGCGCCTTCAGCGCCGCCGCCAACGCGTCGGGCGAGGTCAAGTTCGACTTCTCCACGCCCTTCGAGCTGCACCGTACGTCGGCAACCACAGGATCCTCTCGCCATTATATCTAACGCAGACTGATGGTCGTTTCCTATAACCTTGACGCGCAGGTCTCGAGGAGGGCCCGGCTGAGTTCGCCGTGACCAACCGCGAGGAGATGCTGAGCTACTACACGCTCATGTACACGATGCGCCGCATGGAGATCACCAACGACAACGAGTACAAGGCCCGCACCATCCGCGGCTTTTGCCACCTGTACGACGGCCAGGAGGCCGTGGCCACGGGCGTCGAGGCCGCCCTGGAGCGCACCGACTCGTGGATCACCTCGTACCGTAACCACTGTATCATGCTCGCCCGTGGTGCCGAGGTCAAGGACGTCCTCGCCGAGCTCTTCGGCATGAAGACCGGCGCCACCGGCGGCAAGGGCGGCTCCATGCACTTCTACAACAAGAAGAACAACTTCTACGGCGGTCAGGGTATCGTCGGCGCTCAGGTGCCCGTGGGTACGGGACTGGCCTTCGCCAGCAAGTACAACCACAAGGGCGAGGGCCTGATGCCGTGCGCCATCACCATGTTCGGCGACGGCGCCTCCAACCAGGGCCAAGTCTTCGAGGCCGCCAACATGGCCGCCCTGTGGAAGCTGCCCGTGATTTTCTGCATTGAGAACAACCACTACGGCATGGGCACGTCCGCCCAGCGTTCGTCCAACAACACGGACTACTACACCATGGGCAACAAGATCCCCGGTATCAAGTGCGACGGTAACGACGTGCTCGCTGTGCGCGAGTGCACCAAGTTCCTGAAGAACTGGTGCGGATCGGGCAAGGGCCCGATCTTCGTGGAGATGAACACGTACCGCTACCACGGCCACTCCATGTCGGACCCCGGCGTGACGTACCGTAACCGTGACGAGATCTCGCAGATGCGTGCCTCGCGCGACCCCATTGAGCTGGTGAAGAAGCGCATGATCGAGTCTGCGCTCGCCACGGCTGACGAGATCAAGGACCTGGAGAAGAAGGTGCGCGCGGAGGTTGTCAAGGCCACCAAGGAAGCCAAGGCCGCGGGTAAGCCCGACCTGGCTACGGCCTTCCTGGACGTGTACTCGGACGGCAAGGGCAACAACGTGTACCCGCCGTTCATCCGCTTCCCCGACTACGCCAAGAGCCTGGTCAACGGCAAGCCCCAGCAGTAAGCGCTCAGTGCAGCAAGGAGAAGTCAGAAGCGGCGAGAGGATCACCACCCCTCTTCAGGACAAAAGCGCCTCGACAAGCGGTAGAAGCTGCGCTGCGTCGCCCTGCACTTCCTCCCTATTTCGGCTCGCTGCGAGCATGGCGTTGCGTGCGCTGTGTAGTGCGTTAGAACCCGGCTGGCATCGACGCTTAGCTCTAGGAACAGTCTCGTAAGCTTCGCGACCCCATTAATACCGGCTGAATATGTAAACGCCCAACGCGACCTCATTTGCCGTACCAGTCTTCATGCCGCCCTTCTCGCATGAATCTCCAGCGTGTGGCTTCATTTCCAGGGCCGATCCCACAGCTTCTCTCTGTGTCGGGTGAGGTGGGTGTGCGTCGGAATACATTGGTGCCACGCATCGCGAGCATGCAAATCCCGTCGCGAACGAATGCATAAACCGCGTGTTGCACCCGTCAACCACCTCAATCGTCTCGACAACCATCCATCAATTGACACGGCACTCTTACATGTACACGAAGCCACATTGTTCAAGTGAACTCGACACCGGCGGGCCCCACGTCAATCTTTGCTGCGGTGCTAGGCACTAGGAAACAAGACTTAAGATAGGAGAGGGATCAAGTAAAGTTGCTCAATTCCCATGTTGAAGCTTACGATACTAATAAATGCAAGTTCACTTTGGCCGTGGCTTCCTACGCCTCCTACTTCCACGCGCGTCTGCCTGCTTCTCGTCCATATACTGACTCACATGTGCACTGGTACTACTTACTTGCGACATCATTTCTTCTACACTACTGCACCACTAACTAGTTCACGGTCGGGCCTCTTGATACTCCTCCTTCTGCATCGCTCGTCGTCATATTTCTTCCAACAGGTTGGAGCGGACAGCGTTCTTCAGGTGGAATACAGCACGGCTCCGGCGCCCTCGAAGTCGCTGCCGTGGCGGCGGTGACGGGGTCGACGACGCACCACTGCACCGTTGTTGCCACCATTTCGAGGCACGGGCGCTATGAACTCGTGCTCGTGCTGCAGTGCCACCACGCGGTAGTGCGAGAGCTGTCGGGCCTGCTGCGCCAAGCTGTTCGCGTAGTTGGCGGCGGCGATGATATTCCTGGCGCGTGTCATCGCCTCAGTGAACTCGAACTTCTCGTGGAGGTCGTCATCTGTGGGAGACTCCGCCTGGTTGCCCTCGTTGTTGATCTGGATGCGGGTGCGGCCAGAGCGAAGACTCGCCGAGCTCTGCGTCGAGGTGCGTCGGTGCAGTAGTGACGGCCTCGCGATCGAGTACGTGGGCGACGCGGACGAACAGGACGCGGTGGACTCGTCGTCCGTGTTGTCGTTCTCGTCCGAGCCGTCCTCGGGCTGCCGTTCACCGTTGCCCATGCGCATTTGGTGCAGACGGAAGGCCTCAATCGAGATGGCCAGGTCCGCCGGGCTGCCACGGCGCTTAGCTGCAAAGAGCGCCTTGTTGCGCATCACGAGGCCGTCGCTGAAGGACCGGCTCGGGAAGCTGGCCTTGGGCACGCCGATAGCTGAGCCCATCGTACTGGCGCCGTGACCCTCCTCCGTACCGGCAGAAAAGGTCTTGTACTCGATGAGTCGGGAGCGCACGGGGTCGAGAAGGTTGTCGTACGACCGGCGCTTCGGAGCCTCGAGCTTTGTTTCGCCGCTGGCGACGGAGAAGCTCTGTGCACGACCAAGCACGCGCGTGCTCTCGTTCGTGTCCGGAAATAACTGGTTCGTCGAGCCCGTGGAGCTGAACGATGGGGTGCTGGGCGGCTCCATGCCGCTGGCGGTGTTGCGCGAGGACCGACGGGCTTCAATGACGCACGCTGTGCAGACACGAAGCTGGCGCTCGCCGACCTCCGGCACGTGCGCACTACGCACCGAGCTGCACGAGCTGCAGCACACCTCGCCGCACTTGAGGCAGTTGTAGCGGCGGCGGCGCACGCAGAACTTCTTGGAGCAGATGCGGCAGTGATCGAGCTCGCTCATGGGGACCACTTGCTGCGGAAGCACGATCTCCTCGCGGCCCACGCGGAAGTTCTCTGTGTACTTGAGAATGCCGTTGATGCACTTCTCCACGTGCGACTGGATGGCCGAGTTGGCGACCCAGGCGGGCAGGTCGCCGTTCTTGTCGAAGTTGCACGTGTACGTCATGCGCAGCTCGCCCGACCGCTTGGTCGAGTGATACATGAAGCCCATGAGCGGCACGAGGTCGCGCGTGTACTTTGGCGACTCGGCGTACTGGGGGAACCCGGCGGGGGTGTCCACGGACTCCATGATGCGGAAGGCGGTCATCTGTCCCTGGGCGTCCTCGATCATGTCGACGTACTCGAGCATGAGCAGGTCGCGGTCCTTAGCGAACGGGCCCGAGCTCTTGAAGGCGGCCCACTTGAGCGCGACGTACCGGTGCGGGGTGGCCGGCGTGGGCTCCACGATGTGCTGCACCACGGCGCCGTCCAGGAAGTCCGACGACAGCATGGCCATCATCCGCTTGAACGACGCCGTCGTGGGCGTGATGAGCGACGCCGCGACGTCTTTGATGTCGCACGCGAACTTGCACACGGCGTGGACGTTGCACGGCACGTTGGTGGCTCCTGCGTTGGCGGCGTCGGCGCGGAAGAGCGAGATGCCGTGCTTCTCGTGCACGAGCGTCCACGGGATGCCGCCGAGCAGGTCGGTGGCTTCCAGGAGGCTCTCGGTCATGCGCTTGGCCACCGTCGTGAGGCGCTCGCGCTCCTTGACGCACATTTCGTCTTCGATGGGCTCGGCGTCGCTGTCGTCGGTGCCGTCCGACCCATTCGAGGAGCCGAAGCTCAAGAGCGAGCGCGGGGTCAGCGGGGTCCCGGCCAGAGGCGACCCGGTGGACGGGCTGTAGTCTGCCATGGTCTCTGTGTGTGTATTTGACCGAGCACTGCTTTAATCGTCTAGAGAAGTAGTCAAGGAGGAGGAGACGCAGCGCATATAGCGGAGCTCGTCCTCGGTCGGCGCCGGCGTTCGCGAGGAGGCTCAAAAGCGAAACTGAGCGCTTTCCGGCCCTTGGGCCTCAGCGTTTCTCGTCGCGGCGTAACAGCACACGCACGTGCGCTCGAGTCAGCGGGGCCTGAACTCTATTTAGCACGAACGGCTAGTGAGCGGTGGCCGGGCAAGTTTCTCTTCTATTTTGTCGCTGACGTACCCGGAGGAGGCGAGCGGAGACTCCGCCGACGATACCGTCCCCGCCTCCTGTGGGCGTCACATTTCGGGGCTCGAGACAGCCCATGGCGACTGGCGGCGCCGAGAGCTGCGTTCGAACGCCTCGGGGAGCTGCTGGACGCAGGTCAACTCAAAGCGCAGTCCAGGTCAACAACACAAACAAGGACCAGTACAGATACCGCCCATAAACTTTGGCACACGACCATCCCATACCCTGTTTCATACGATCGAATCTACTTCCAGAGGCGCAATATAAAGCAGATACGTTCGGGTACTTGATTTGCGTAGCCTCTATAAACTAAAAAGTTGAAGATGCCAAAGTTTGTGGGCGGTATCCGTCGCTCTTGCCCAACGTTCCGAGCGGCGTCGGCGCTTCTGATTGGGCGGCGCACTTCAACTTGCCGCTGGTCACAGTTCAGTGTTCAGCGCCCACGCATACACGATGACGCCAAAAACACACTTTCGAAGGATAGAAAACAGTCGTGCGTTCGGTAACGAACGGCGCGTTCGCGGCGGAATGGCATGAGACGCGCGAGCGCGGGCCTTTGCAGCCGGGGTGAGTTCGTCCGGAAGTGCGTCAGATTCCGCCTCGCGAGATGAACAGGGCGGCGATTTTCAGTGGAGCGCCAACTTGCCGCCATCGCTTTCTGCAGCGGAGACCGAACCGATTGACCGAGACAGTGGCGACCAGGAAGACTTGACGGCTGCGCTGGGTGGAGGAGTCCGCTTCTCCAGCTGAATGCCACGCCTTCGTCTGCGGCCTTCACCTGTGGCGAAGGCATCAAGGTGCCACTGGTTCAGCCCGACCGAGGTCTTCCTTCACACACCCAGCGGAGCCCTGCTTGTGTTCAGCCAGTCGGCCGGAGGTGGCTTGCGTCCAGCTCCTGCTGCTGCTTCGAGGTGGAACGCGTGCTGTTTCAATGACTCGGGCCGTGGTGGCTCGGATCCAAGGCATTGGGCGCAGTGAGTGCGGAAGATCTGCAGACTGCGAGCGACGGACAGTTCCAGTGTGACCCGATGGCCAGGAGGCAAGTAAATGTACTCTTCGGATCAATCCAGGCGACTCGCAGCCTGTTCAGCACGCAGCGCACAACGAACACGATTGACCCACGGCGAGAGGGAGAGCGGGAGGTCAACGCACGTCGTGAGCTAACTCTCGATGTCTCGAGGTGTTTTGCGGAGTCCGGCGCAATGAAGAATCGGCATCGTGTTTGAGCTTTTGCGAGTCGCTTGGGCCCAAGAACCGACGTCGTGCTGGAGGTTAATGGCGCTGCCAACGTAATAAAAAAAGCTACGCGCAGCTTCGATTGACTCGTGCTTTCCATGCTTTCGGTCCGTTGATTTGCGTCGTAGGAAGATCCCCCGACCTTTGACACGCTTCCGAGTCCGACATCCTTGTGAATAACCCCATAAAGCGCGGCCGGTTGACCGCAAGAAGCTGCTGCGGAGCATGTTCAAACACCTGCTCGTGTCGCTGGCGTTGCTCTGCTGCATCGCTCCTCGGTCCGTGGTGGCTCAAAGTCAAGTCCTTTCGCGATCAGGCTGCGTGTGCCAACCTCCGCCCATTGCCGCCGCAAATGCGTATGGGACGTGCTACCAGACGAGCGCCACGATCGGGTGCGCGGTGGACCCTTCTGACCACTGTGACGATGGTGTCTCGGGCCGAACGTGGGATCTGTGTCATGGTAGCGGCTGTAGTTTTCTTCCCATTTCTTTTTCATTTTCTAACCGAAACTTCCATTTGCTTGCATTTGTTTTTGATAGTTGTTGATTTGTATCTCGTTACCGATCAAAGTTCATCAAGTTCGTCGACGGGATCCCTTGAAGTCACTTTGTACGATGACGAGCAAGTTGTGCTGAAGACGGTCGAGCTGTCGAGTGAAATCCTCCGGAAGAAGATTTCAAAGGTGACGCTTGCGTTGGATAATGAAGCTGCAGTCAGGTCTGTCAAGGTACGAAAGAGGCTTCTACACTTGCTTTAGCGTTTGCAGCTTACCGATTTGACTCGGCTGCTTCGGAACAGATTGAAGCTGCAGCTACGATAACGCTTCGGATTTTCGAAGTGCAGACCACTGTGAATGACTTGCCCACTACGATTTTTTCACCTCCGACAGCTGGATCAATTACCTTCGTGGATACTCAAGACACAGAGAGCTCTGGTATCGTGTCGCTATGGTTTGTACCAGTGACGGAACTCTTAAACGGTCAGTTATGGACGACGCAGCTGTAGTATACGGTCGATGTTTTAGCTGACATGATGCGATGGTTGTTGATGCCTAACTAGGTGCCGTTCTAAGCCAGTGTTTGTTTGATTTGGTGGGGCGCTGTGGGTTTCACGCCGACCTTCAAATGAGTTCCAACCTGCTTTTCCTAGTTGAGGAGGGGAATGAACCGATTGTGGCAGCCAAGTCAGCCTCCATGCCATCATTTCGACGTCTGGCTGAGTCTGAAAGCCACCCGCGACTCGTTTCACACTCGCTTTCATCATTTCCTACGACGTCTAGGCGTCTTAAACGCCAGCACAACTCGATGTCCAGCTTGCAGCTTGGTGTTGTGTTACCGAACGACGGTATGATCAGTACATTGGCGAACGAAACGGTGGAAGTTCGACTCGAGGATGTTCTGGAAGAGATCGAGACTGTACGCGGGGGCAGTGAAGAGGTTGACATGGTGTCGGTCGAAGTGAGATGGAACACCACGAGCGCGTTCGAGCAGGCGCGAATTGGCGGTGCTTCATCAAGGGAACAGGAGGAGAATGGGAGGCTGGTGATCGTTTGGAGAGTGAGGCGTCGTGAGGCGGTGATAAAGATTTCTATCGTGCCCGGTTTTGTTGGTGAAAGCGACTTTATACTCACCGTCGGCGTTAAGAAAACAGGAAACGTGAGCAAGTACTCCAAGATGTTCTTCGTGACCATCGAGAAAGACCCGCAGCTACAAACTTCAGAGGCTGACAACGATATCAACGCACAATTACCGAGTCCAGATCCTGAACCTGGAACGGACGAGAAACCAAATTCTACCGCTGTCGTTGCGAAATTGCTTCCTTTGGTTGCCGAGTTACCAGTTGACGCCCCGTTTCATCTTTTGGCTGCGGATCTTCTCCCAAACGTAACAGGAGCGAGCACTGCACTTTGTGAGACGAACTTTACAATCTTCTCGGTAACTAATGCCCTTGGCACAGTGGAAGCGCCATCGATAGGTGTCCTCGATGTTAGCGGCTCCCACAATCCAGTTCTCAAGCATCTTTGCAACGAAACGCTGTTGACGAGGCTACTGCCCAATGTTCAGCGTGTTGAGGCGCAGATTCGCGTTGTTATGACGGATACCAACGACACTGTGCTAGCTGAAGCAAGCATCCCTTTCAGTTGGTTCGTAATTCCTCGTGTCGCGTTACCAATTCTTCTTGGAGCGCATAACATTCTGGCCGGTGAGGCGTTGGAGCTGACGATGAATTATACAGCAGCATTGGCTAACGCAAGCGTGGAAATCTTCGTCACCAATTGCTCGTCCTTCAGCATTTTAGTTCTGGGGTCTGCAACTTCAACGAGCAACGAGTGCGCCTTTCTCCTAAAAGACACAAGCGTTAGCGACTCGTTTAGTGGAATTAAAATCACTGAGAGCCAAGCGCAAACCGCTCGAGTCGCCATCGAAGTCGTCATTTCTCACTTGGTGCAGCATGTTGACGGGACACCGGGGACGCCCAACCTGGTATCGTACAATCTTTACTTTTGCGAGTTATCCGTGACGAACGGTGGGCCACTCGTCTTACGCAAAGGGGAGAAGAGTGAAATTAACCTTTCTTGGCTCGCACTTACGGTTCTAGGTGGGGCCAGTTTACTTGACTCGCAGCTTTTGAAAAGTATCTCCTTCGTTTTGGATGCAGCGTCTTTATCTAGCGTGGGCAACGTTTTAGTCGACGATGAGCCTGTTCAGGTGGAGCCTTACAATTCCACGACTTCATCCATTTCCTTAAATGTGGAGAGCGGCGATAGATATTCGTTCGAGCCAATTCAGTTTGGAGCCTATATCGTCGATGTGATTGTGGAGTGGAAAGGTGTTGGCGATACCAACTCCGGGTGCTTCTTCGTGCAAAATTTTATTGTATCGGTACTGCCTTCACTTCCCCAGCCTTTGTTTACTACCCCGTACTCTTTCAGCCGAAAAGTTCTTCAAGGATCTACAGCCCAATTCACTATACCGACGAGGATCACTGCGAATTCAGATATCGAGTCTATGACTCTCGCTGTAGCGATAAACACGACGATAGTTGATGAAATCATCATTAAGCAAGGTGGTGTCCAGCATTTTCCTTCATCAAACGATCAACGCTACTATTTTCTCGTCCAACGTGATGATGCTATCGATTCTGCAAGACGAGTTATCATTTCCGTCACCCCGGACAGTAGTTTCTTGGGCACTTTGAAGTTTTCCGTTGGGGTCTTTGCGATCGGCCTTGCGGAAGATGTGATTCCCGTTGCAGAACTCGGTGTTGAGGCCTCAACAATCCGTGAAGTAGATGTCGAATGGATCCCGAAAGCTCAGCCACTCGAAAAAGAGCTCATCGCTGCTGGCGAGGCTGTATACCGAAGTCTTTCGACACAACTCCAGGGCAATTCCACACTCTCATTCAGTTATCAAATGTCATCAGGTGTGCTAAGAATGTGCTTTTAAATCTACATGTTGAGCTGTGAATGAAGTGCTAACTAGACGATTTTTCGGCAGGTTTCTCGAGTATCAGCACGGACGTGGTCTTGAATTCAACGCAGACCCGACGACTGTGGTCCAGTGATTCTACCGCAGCTACCCAGAGCGAGTGGAAATTTGTCGACGCATTGATTGATCTCTCGTATGCCGCAACTGCTGAAATTGTTTTTCATGGCGTGGTCTCCGTGGAAGACGCACTATACTTGAAATCAATCTCGATTCGAGACTACACGCAGGAGAGTTTGGTTGGAGAGATCGAGTTTGTTCGTACTACCGGTGGAATGATTTCCATCAAAGTCAACACAGCGAACTCCATTCCAGATCCCGTTCTACTTCGTGCTTACGTGAAACAGGCGGACAGTGCCGAGTCGCAAGCTTTACGCTTCACAGGTAAGATCTCAATTCTCGTTTTGCAATTCTCTACCAATGCTTCATCCTCTCACGATTTTAATCTTCACAGGGGACGACCTTCAGTATCGTGGCTGCGAGGCTACCAAGACACTGTATCCATGCACAGAAAGTTCACGAATATCGGTCGTGAACCCGAGTCAATGTCGAACGCTCTGTTCGGCTGTGGAAACCCAACTTCAGTTTACGTCTGATTCGATTGTGCGCAGTGCGCAAATGCTTTCGTTGGCGGTAAACGATGCGCTTACGATCGAATTCTGGGTGTATGTGGACAATCGGAGCTCGAACTCCAGCGACGAGCAGCTCTTGTTGCTTTATGGTACTTCGGAGGGAAGCCTGAGCATTACCCTGACCAGCGAGCTGCTGGTATCACGCTGTCAAAATCAGCTACGCATTCCACATGCGCTCCCCCTTCAAAAGTGGACTCATCTAGCGGTTGTATTTGGTGCGAGCAACGAGGTGACAGTCTTGATGAACGGCGTAAAACTGGCCACTGGCCGACTTGGCAAGGAAAATTGCAATATTCCAGCGTATGCGTATCTTCAACTAGGACGAGGTACGAGAGTAAGCACTTGCGGTGCTTCCTGACTAAAAATTTAACGACTCAACTTGTATGTTTGCTCAGATACCATGGACATCCGGAAGGAGACAACTTTCTTCCAAGGTGTAATGGATGAGGTATGCCGCTTGGATTTGGGCTACCTACCCAAAACCATGGTACTGACTGCTCTCATGTCGGTGCTAGGTCCGCATTTGGAAAACGGCGCGAGATCCAGCCGACGTGTACGCTTCTTACCAGAAGAATATCGCCCACCCTGATTTGATTCTTCACTTATCTTTCAATTCTGCTGAGAAAGCGAACTGGTATCCGTCCGGGACAGACGGGAGTGCGAATAGTGTTGACTTTATGGTGCAAAACGTGAGTGCCACGAGGTTGCGACCAATTCATGGCTTTGGAATTGCTGGAGATGGATTCTGCTACTACCAATTAGTCGATTCCGGAGCGGACGAGGCACTGGACGCGTATTTGTGCGATAAAGCGTGTGGGGATGGAAGTGTGAGTACCTGCGGGTCTAACACGATCAGTACGGTGGCCAGTTTGTATGAAAAAGGTCCCATTGGTGTCGGCGGCCTCTCTCCGCTGACCAAGTATGACATTTCGGTGGAGTTTGTAGCTGAGGATGGAGAAGAGTATGAGATCACAAAGTTATTAACCGCTAGTACTTCGGACGCGACAGTGCCCGGGAAGGTGGCATTTATCAGCGTGGTGGAGCGCTCTGCTCAGTTGCTTGAGATCCAATGGACCCCCGTGGATGATGACGGAGGGTCCGTAGTCTTAAAGTATCTGGTCTTTCTGAACGGAGCCAAGGTAGCCGACACTGGAGACGGAGAAACGCTATCGGTGGCGCTGACTGTCGCGGAAATGCCCAGCAGCTGTATTGTGACTGTGCAGGCAGAAAATGCCCTTGGTGTTGGACCTCCAAGCAGCTTGCTCACCTTCGTAGGCACGTACAGTGAGCCTCCACCAGAGATACCGCAACGCCCTATTGTTGCTTCTCGATTCGGTGGAAGTGTGGAGCTCATCCTGGATGAAACAACACGGTTGGCTGTCGAAACGCTATCATCAGTGCTTGCAGTCGAGCACCGCGAGGCATCTTTCACATCTTTCACCAACTCGTTTTATCGACTCAATGGCTCGTTAGCGACCATCTACAAGCTGCGTCACAACACAGTTTACATCTTCCGCCTCAGCGTGATCAGCAAAGCTGACGTCCAGAGTGGATTTAGCGTCCCCATTTCAGTACGAACTGGAGACAGAGCAAACCCTAGCAAGACGTCATTGCCGTTGGTAGCTGCTGTCACAGGTATACACGTCGAGCATTTTTCTATCGGTTTGCTCTGGATTTCACAATTTCCCATTTGGTTGTGTCTACTGCAGGGGGAGCGGTCATACTTGTACTGGAGGAACCACTTGATACAGGTACTTTATTCATTGACGAATGAAAGCTAGCTGAGTCTAAATGCTGTTTTGTGTGGTGTTCAGGTGGCCTTCCGATTGCCCAGTACAACATCTTTCTTCTTCGCGATGGCGTGTTTGTGAAGCTGACTAGTGTTGTGGCATCAAGTACGAGTGAAAAGACCAGAATCACGGTGACGCGTGACGCAAACGGAAACCCACTGCTACCCTCGACGACGTATTCATTCAAGGTGTTGGCCCTACAAGCCGACGTCGTCTGCGATGCACTGACCGACGAGGGGTTGGAAAGCGACGTGGTCACCGCGACAACAGATACTGCAGCTGTTCCAGCTCCACCGTCACGCCCAACGCTGCTGGGTGTGTTGGGATGCACTGCATTGGTAATCGCTACACCTCCGGTTGACTTTGGCGGCGCCAATATTACCGGCATCACGATTGGAGTTTTCTTGGCTACGGGGATTTTGCACGAGAGCTTTGCACGATCAGTGAACCCGGGCGAGATTGTCACCATTCGAAATCTTCTAGCGAACACGACCTACTTCGTCAGAGCTGCCTTGAACACTACCATCGGCGATACCCAATGGGGAGAAACGCTGACGTTTACAACTACAGATCCGACGCCACCCAGTACACTGGATCTCCTTGAAATCGCTGATCTTGGATCGAGTTCGTTGGTTGTGAGATGGGAAGGACCTCCGGATACTGGTGGGGGCGTCGTGTCAGGTAAAAATTATCTCTCTCTATTCATTGTTTGATCGAATACTTGAATCCTGATGCAATGCTAATCGTTTGTACCTGTAGGATATTTGCTTTATCAGCGCGCCATAGCTGCTACCGCAACTCCACAACTAGTTTATAACGGGTCGAGTGAAGCCGGCAAGACCTCATTCCTTGTAGGAGGGCTTCTCGCCAGCACGACGTACATATTTTCTGTCGTTCCGGTCAATGAGTACGGGTTGACGGGTATGCTTGATGACAATAGCGTCAACGCTACCACGTTTGACCCGGATTTACCATTTCCCCCAACTGACGTCAACCAGAGCCGAGTGGATGGGGGATACGTGGAGTTGTCGTTTTCTGAGCCGTTCTACACTGGTGGCTTTCCAGCCAATTTGCTGCAGTACTCAACGCGTCTGCAGTCGTTGGCTTCGTGCTTTGACGACACATCTGCTTGCTCGACGTGTTCTCACGCCTTGAACTCCAATGACGATATCCATTCGCTCGATGCTAACTTGAACGTATGTACTACGGCGGCCTGTTCTGTTAGTGGGAGTTGTTGTTTGAGTGGCGGAATCCAATGCGGCATTAGCGTTATTGAGACGAAGGATTGCGCTACTGACACTGGAGCCGGCGTCTGTCGTGTCGAAGGTTTACACTTTGCCACGATGTATTTTATCTCCTTGACTGCCATGAACGATAAAGGGAAGAGCCCGTACTCTGACGATATTGTAGTCACCACTAGTGAAGCGAGACGTCCAGGAGTTCCGCAGCTGGAACTTGTGTCAACTTCAGGAGGCTCGATCGCGTTAATGTGGACGCTTCCAGCGGTAGGTGACATGACCATCGTATCGTTGGTCATCTCCACTAATTCGTACAACTTTGCTTTGCTTTGATGTTATTAGGACACTGGAGGCGCATCTATTGTGCGAATGTCTCTAAGCGTGGATGGAGTCGAACGGCTTGACACCGACTCAGCTTTGACCTTTGTTCACTGCGGTGGACTTCGCGAAAGTACGGATTATTCTTATGCTATCGAGATCGAAAATGCGGCTGGGCTTGTGAACCGAGCTGCATCTTCCTTTACGACGATGCCTGCCACCGCTCCCGGCCTTGTGACGCTTTCCGAGTCATACGTGGGGATGCAGACCGCGAAGTTTCTAGCTACGCTTCCATGCGATGATGGCGGCGCAAATGAAATCCTAACGCTCTCGTATCGGATATTCCACGTTGGCGATGCGTCTGCGTCAATTGTCGGATCAGCCCCCTGCTGCTCAGTCGATATCGCTGGCTTGGAAGCGTCGACTAACTACCGAGTAGAGGTTCGAGCTAAAAGCTCCGCTCTATCCGGTGACTGGTCAACGTTGAGTTTCACGACACTAACTGGGATCCCTTCCAGTCCAAGCATGAAGCTGTTGTTTGCTACCCCGACAGCGCTCGAGCTGGCTTTGGTTCCTCATCCAGTCACTGGCGGTAGCTCCCTTTCACTCGAGGTGCTAGCGACAAGTGTCGCTACGGAGACTGAAGTCTTTCGCAAGTCCGTGGACTGTCTGATGGTAGATCTGGCGTACGACTGCCCTGACACGCTGTCGGTAGACGGCATCGACTCTGCACAAAATGGTGTCACGTACATTGTGTCCGCAAGAGCGGTCGGCACTGGAGGGCCAAGTGCTTGGGTGAACGCGTCCTATGACGTGGACGATAAAACATCAGGTGCGATCGGATTTGTTGATTCGGTTTACCGAGCTGTCGAGGGCAGCGATGTCAAGGCAAAAATCATACGAGTATACGGAACGTCAGCAATGGAGCAGACAACTTTTCGCATAACCCCTGGGGAAATCGTTCCATCATGGACTTGCACTCCAAATTCTGCCGGAACAAGGTGCTCTGCTGACCCTCAGGGTAACAATACAGGTACAACCTAGCTGTATCATTTTAATTGTGACCACGTTAACCTTTTGTTGTTGTTGCTTTAAGGATATGTCGATTTTGGGGATGGCGAGTACACGAAGACGATCACGATTTCATCCATCAACGACGAGATGTATGAGGCTCAACCTGTTTCGTTGGGTCTTACTCTCATGACCTCAGACGTCAGCACTATCAGCCACTCCCAATGTATAGTCGTATTCGATGACAATGGCGACGCTGGGACCTTGGGATTTGAAATGACTGAGCTGAGTGTGGTGGAGAACCAGGGGGCAGTGAACATCGCAATTTTACGCACGGGAGGCGTCAGTGGCCAGGTGTCTGTGACAGTGACGTCGACTACGAGCTCGGGTATCAGTGGCAATCACTTCGAAGAAGTCGTGAACTTTGGAGATGGCATTGGGAGCGCTACTGTGTCGCTTGGTATTCAGAATTGCGACGCGTATGAAACGAGGCGGTTTGTGGTCATGCTCTCCAATCCTACAAATGGAGCTACTACCACTGGTAGCAATCTGACAGTGGTTGTTCAGGACAAAGGGGACATGAGTCTGCCAGGACGGCCCCAACTTACACAAAAATCGAGCACGGGTGGGTGTATCGAAGTGGATCTACAGCCACCAAAGTTTATGGGTGGAAACACTGTGGCTTTGTTTCAGTACATCGTCACTGTGTCGCGGTCAAGCACCAACTTTTCCGCATCCTACACTACCGTCGCCAACAGTATCAATATCTGCGAACTAGACTACAACTCGACCTATGTGGCAAATGTTGCGGTTCACAATGGTTTTGGAGTAGGCGAAAGCCGGAACCTCAGTATTTCTACTGGAGTACTTTCAGCTCCAACTCAAGTCAATCAATTCATCGTTGGTACGCTTACTAGTGGGTACGCGAACCTATCGTGGGAAGCTCCGATTGATCGAGGAGGAAGGCCGATAGAAACGTATAAGGTCACAGTCCTGAACCAAGCTACGAATGAAGAACGGCTCATGGTAGGGTATGGCTCAGAGCAGAACCTGTCGATAAGTTTCCTAGCTGCTGCTACAAGGTACCTTTTCACTATTCATGCCGTGAATGGGGGTGGATTGGTCGGTCCAGATTTCAATGTCAGTGCAGTGACTGGTAGTGCCGAGTTTCCAAAGCAACCTCCTCCTCCCGAATTGATTAATGCTACTGGTGGAGCTTTACATGTCCGCGTACTGGCTCCCACTGACTGCGGCGGATCCATGTTAAGGTATTACACCCTCAACATTGCCCGACACACCGGGAGTGCTCTATCCTACCGTCAATATGCGTTTGGAGCGGTTCAAAGCCCTCCCTACGACAGTCACATCGCCAACGTCTCCATTTACGGCCTCCTTTCAAATTCCGAGTACTTTGTTACGGTCTCCGTGGAGAATATGCAGGTACTGTCTGTAGTTATTGTAAATGCAAACGTTTGTAAACTAACACTTTGGTTTGTTTTAGGGTTGGAGCTGGACAAGTGAAGACAATGTCTACTCGACCATTGGGCCAACACCGGTGAACGGGTTGGCTGCACCAACGGTAGCTCTTGAGGATCCAGGCGAGCTGACACTAGAGTGGGGTACCCCATTAGACTCTGGCGGGCTCGGTATAGCGGGGTACAGGATACAGTCACGCCACCAGGATGGAAATGGTTCTTGGTCACTCACGGAAGTTGTGTACGACGCCCGAAAATTAGCGACACGGTCGGCCTTGATCACGAACATACTGCCCAATACCGAGTACGCCTTTAGTTGCACTGGATATAACTTTCGAACGTTGTGCCGCCCTGACGAAGACATTTCACCAAGTGATGAGCTTCGAATCAAGACGCGAGATGCTTCTGCGCCGTCACAGCCGAAAAACCTCCGTGCACTTCAAGTGACTGGTGGTTCTGTGACATTGGCATGGGACCCTCCTCGATCTTCAGGAGGTGAAGCTTTGCTTTGGTACCTTATCAAAGGTGGGATCAAAGGCAGTCAGCTCGAATCAATGGCAAACGTTAGCGCAACTAGCTCGACTTCCCTCACGCTGTATGGCTTCATCGCGTCTTCGTGGTACGAATTTGCCATTGCCGGAGAAAACTCGCGTGGTTCTGGATTATACTCGTTGTCTCTGAATGTGACAACGAACCCTGTCAGTGCCCCAGGGCCTCCAAAGTCTTTACGTCAAATTCAGGCCGCTTCCGGCGGAACTATCGTACTAGCATGGGAGGCGCCTGGTGACTCGGGAGGGGCGACAGTACAGCAATACAACATTCTTCGCGACAATATCGTGGTAGATGAGGTGCTAGCTCTCAGTGGGACAACAACGTTTCAAGATGAAAAAAATATCCTCGCGGACAAGGACTATAACTACTCGGTATTTGCTTCAAATGACATTGTCACAGGGACAGTCGCAGCTGTGATCACCGCTCATAGTGCCGCTGCCTCTGTACCTGGAGCCCCCACGGCTGCGATCGAAGCTAGCAGTGGATTTATCAAACTGGAACTGATACCAGCACCAGACACGGGTGGCATTCCATTCCTTCGCTTTGAGTTAACCGTAAAGCGTGGGTTAGTGACTGTGGATTTGTACAACACGACGGACTCGGTCTTCACAGCGGCAGGCCTTTATGCGGATGTACAGTATTCTGTTCTTATCCAAACAGTGAACGCGAAGGGGAACGGTGAGGCCATTACCTTGACCATCACGACAACGGCCGCTACAATTCCGGATAAAATGCCCGTTCCGAGGCTGGAAAGCGTGACTGGAGGCCGTCTACGATTTGAAGTTACGCCACCTTCTAACTTCGGCGGGACTGAGGTCGTCGACTATTTCTTTTACGTAAATGGAACTCGAGGTGATGTGATAAGGAACTCTAAGACGGAGTACGACCTTGTGGGATTAGCTGCACTCACATTTTACTCAGTCGCCGTATCAGGGATGAACGCTGTTGGAGATGGTGAAGAGAGTGACACGCTCACTGTTAGGACAGACTCGAATACGGCACCTGGCCAAGTTTGGGGGTTAACAATGACCTCAAAGACGAATGAAGTAATTGAGGTGGAGTGGGAGATGCCGCACGATACGGGAGGAGACGTAACAGCAGTGCAGTATGAGGCTGAGATCCACTCAAGCGCTGCTGATAGCAAGATGATACTGAGCACTACGAATCGTTTGACATTCTCGGGCCTGGAGCCTGCTGCAATTTACGTCATTCAAGTTCGTGCATATAATTTAATTGGTGAGGGCCCATGGTCTGCCATTGTTTCTGTGACGACGGATCCGGTATCACCTGGAGTCATTAACTTTGCCACAAGCGAGGTTGACGTTTCTGAAGATGGTGGATCCGTCACTCTTACGCTCCTTCGTACCTTGGGTGGCTTGATGCCAGCAACCTGTAGGTTTACTACCGAAGACGGAACAGCAATTGCCGGTGAACAGTACGTCCAGTCCAGTGGCCGAATCGACTTCGAGCGGACTACGAATTCCCAACAGATAACAGTCCCCATTATCAACAACGATGTGATCGATGACCCCGACAAGTTCTTTTCTGTTTCAATCCACGAGGAGGATGACGAATCTGGTGCTATTGGAGACATCTCAACGGTGAAAGTTACCATCACTGACGACGGAGACGCTGGCGTGTTGGCCTTTGGACAGGAGCGCTACAGTGTTTCCGAATCCGAGCCAACGCTTTCGGTCACGATTATGAGATTAAACAAATTCAGCGGTGATGGCACCGTGACAATTCAAACAGTTGATACGCCTGATGGTGCGATCGAAGGTGTCGACTACACTATTCCAACCAAATCGGTTGCATTTGGCGACCAGCAGAAGCAGGCATCATTCCGTGTCACAATTATTAACGACACAACCTATCAGGTTCAAAAGGGCTTCAAGTTAAATATGAACGTAACAAGGGGGCGAATTGCTATTGCTGACTCTGTAGCTTCCACCACAATCGAGATCTTGGATGATGGAGATACGTCACCACCGGGTTTACCCACCAGTATTCAAGTTGATGCAGTGTCGGGAGGAATGATTAACGTTTCGTGGGTAGCTCCAGAATACCTAGGAGCGAAAAAGCCTGGACCTTTGCTGTATTTCGCTCGTGTGATGGAAGTTCAAAGTGGCTCTTCGCGAGAACTATCTGTCACGGCTCCCAGCTCACTAATTGCTCAGCTAAAATCTCGAACCGCGTATGAAATCTCAATCGCAACAAGGAATGACTACTACCAAGGTGAATATGCATCGCCGCTAGCTATCCTAATGAAGGAGTCAACATACCCGTCGGCCCCCCTCGGCGTTCAGGGACTATCGCAAACGGGAGGAATGGTGACATTATCGTGGTCGGCTCCATTTGACGCAGGCGGTGTTGATATTGGCAGCTATCGGGTGAATGTAAGTACCAGCTTTGACAACAAACTGTTCGGAACATCCACAACAAGTGTGACTTCCATATCGATCGGCAAGCTTGACCCAGTTACTAGCTACAGCACGACAGTTGAAGCCATCAACAAAAATGACCTGGTCGGAGAAGTGAGTACTGCAGTTTTGTTCGCTACTACGGAAGCTTCTCTACCAGGCAAACCTACGTCTCTGGTGATTGCAAAAGCGACGGGCGGTGCATTGCTCGTGGAGATGGCACCTCCGCTGGATATTGGGGGTGCTCCCATCTTGAATTTTACATTGTTCATGACATCCGCGCAATACCCGAATGCCTTCCGTCAAGTATATCAAGGCGACACGTCGTCGTTCTACGCGACGCGACTAACTTTTTCTACAGCGTACAAGATGCAATTCAAGGTGACCAACAAAGTGGTGCGTCTCTCATTGCGCTACAGATCTCCTGATGAGTTTTAAAATCTTACTGACATTGTTACTTGTTTCTTCAAGGGTGCAAGTGAATTGAGTGACGTGTTTGTTGCTGCCACAGAATTCTTGTCGCATCCTGACGAAGCGCAAAACCTTGTAGCAGTGTCTAGAACTGGAGGATCGGTGACTCTTACGTGGACACCGCCTGTGGATTTTGGTGGAGCTGACATTACGGCGTTCGATGTGGTGTTTTTCTTATTGTACGAAGTCAAATCTCAATCCCGACAAAGGATATCCGGCATCAGCGCGAGTGCGACGTCAGTAACGGGAAAAGTGGTGGGGCTACTGGCGAATTCCACGTACGGATTTTCCGTCTCGGGGGTCAATGACGCGAGTGTGTGTGAGAACCCTTCGGATGTACTCAAGCGCACAATTGTGTATAGCAGCACCGATGCAGTCGTCTCTTTGCCAGACACTCCTCGCGGTTTAGCGGTGGTATTAATTACGTCCGGGACTCAAACCATACAATGGACCGCTAGCGAAGATGCTGGAGGCGACTCGGTTGTCACCTATATATTGTATGCTTACACCACTGGTGAAGTCCTATACAACGGAACAAGCACTACGTTTAGGCGCGGATCGCTGACAAAGAACACAGTGTATGGATATAGTATCTGCGCGTTGAATTCCGCTGGGACTAGCGTACAAAGCTCTCGAGTGTTTGCACGTACTAAAGTAGACATTGTTGCTCCGAGCCCACCGCTTGGGCTTGCTCAGACTAGTCGCACTGGTGGTTCTATTGGATTAACGTGGCAGATACCTCTGGACAGTGGTGGAGACGTAATTTCGGGCTACAAGCTTTATCGTAACAGCATCTGGAGAGCTGATATCGCAGCGGTTAGTGCCACGACGGTTTATCTAGATGACGAGGGGCTTGCTGCAGTGCAAGAGTATGTTTACACTGTACGCGCGACGAACTCGATTGGACTCGGTGCCACGAGTGAGACCTTTGTTGCCTCAACAGCTAGTGCAACCGTTCCAAGCCCCCCAACCCAACTAGATGTCCTCGCACAAGGTGGAAACCTTACGGTGGCCTGGACGCCTTCCACAAACTCTGGTGGCATTCCGTTGACTTTCTTCCGTTTGCAGGTGGCTCTTGATACGAGTATTGTGTTTGTTCGAACTACTATCCCAACCCAACTGTCCTATGTGCTCTACGGTCTGAGAGCAAACACGTCATACACCGTTCTATTGAAGTCTGGAAATGAGATCGGAGAAAGTTCAGCGACAAGCCAAAATGTGGCAACTCGAGCTGCTCTTGCTCCTACAGCACCTCCAGCGCCTGAACAATATTTTGACGCGACTGGATTACAACGCTGGATGATCATACTGACGTTGCATTTTCCGATTGATGATGGTGGAACACCGATTACGGCGTTAAACTTGTACCAAAATGGACTGAAAATTCGTTCAGTGGACTCAAATAATCAAACACAACTCGGAGACACAGCGACGCGCTCCACACTAGTTGAGATCGGCCCCTTACACGCGGGTTATACTTTCTACTACTCGGTGACTGCTCTCTCTTCAGTGGAGACAATTGGTGAAGGCCCACGTACTGATGCTGTGAAAGTTGTGATGGGTCCTGCAACACTTCCGTCGGTACCAAGAAACCTTCATGTGACGCTCCGAACGTCGTTTTCGGTGTTCTTGGAGTGGGACGCACCGGACGATGCTGGAGGAGACGATATTGGCTACGAGATAGCATGTACAAATACAAACAAGTCCGAAAGTGGTCAAACGGAGAGCAACACTACGACAGTCGAGATCCCGAAACTGATTCCGGGAGACATTTACTCGTTCCGGGTGCGTACTCGAAACTCCGCAGGGACCAGCGAGTGGACACCTGATCTGGCTGCTGAAACAGACGTGACGCAACGGGGCGTCATCACGTACAGTCTGGTATCGTCGACTGTGTTTGAAAACGTCTCGACAGTGACTGTGCAGTTGCTCCGCGTCAATGGTTCGTCAAGTACAATCACTTGTAGATATACGGATGGTTCAGGCACTGCTGTGTATGGTGGAGATTATACTTTACCGCCCGAGTCCGATCGATCGTTCACGTTTGTTGGGGAGGGGACAGTAAAAAGTTTTAATGTGCAAATTCTTAACAACGATATGTACGAGCCGAACCCAAGGACGATCGGCCTAACACTCACTGACACAACTCCTGAGCGTAGTGACCCATTTCCGCCGACACCGATTCTAATCACCATTGTAGATGATGGAGATGCTGGTACGATTGGATTTGCTTCCAGTGAGGTTTCAGTGTTGGAGAATGCTCGAATATTGAGTCTTCAACTGGATCGAGTGAACGGAAAAAGCACAGCAACAAGTGTCCGTGTCGTTGTATCCACTAGTATTCCCAGTACAACGCAACCGGAGATTGGGTTTCGACTATCATCAGCCACTGTCGACTTCATTGATGGCCAAGTATCTTCATCTGCTAGTATTGTGATCAAGGACAATGATGTCTACGATTTCCCATACCTGTATTTCTACCTCACGCTGGAAATTGCAGCAGGAGCGGCTAAGGTTGGAGCCTACAGCGTGATGAAAGTTGTGGTCCAGGATGACGGTGATCGCTCTGTGCCTGGAGTCATGAAAGCACCAACGCTTGACAAAGCAACGGGCGGACTGCTCCAGCTCAAGTGGGAGACCCCTGTTAATGTTGGTGGTCAGGATCTCTGGATTACTGGATACAACATTTCTATTCGAAGCGCCAATAGTGCAAAATGGATAGCCACACCGACAAATGCTACGATTTTGCCGGTTGGGGGATTGAAGGTGCTTACTGAATATTTCTTCACCATCTCGGCTATCAACGTCATCGGGCGTGGCACGGATAGCCCTAAGACCAGCTTTTGGACGACGAACTTTACGGTTCCAGGGCCAACCGAACTCATGTCTTTACTCAATCGCACGGGAGGTTTACTCACGGTCTCGATTGCAACTCCGACGGATATTGGAGGAGCCCCTATAAGCGGATACGTGTTGTATCTGGCAGAAGAAGGCAGCGGTGATTACAAGGTTTGCCTGCTTGAGAGGAATCAAAACTGGTATTTGTGGCGAATCAGGATCTAACGTGGTCTTGGCTGTTCGTGTAGGTGGCTTATAATGGCACAGGGTATCAAGCAGCGGTGATTCCAGTTAGCGTGGCCAAGTCAAACGCTGCGTATACGATACGCGCACAGGTTGGTTTGATTTTTGTTTAACATTGTTTGATCAGAATACGTCAGTGTTTCATAACTAACCGAGTGTCATTGGTGCGATCAGGTTGTCAACTTTGTCGGAGCTGGGGATTCGTCCGAGCCGTTTAGATTTGAAAGTGGACCATTGTCACGACCTGGACCACCTCGACTCCCCACTATACACACCTCTCGTACAGGTGGAGCCATAGCGTTGGATCTTAACCCTCCTCTCGACACAGGTACGTCCACTCTGAAATAGTGGCGCTGTTTTAGGTGTTCTACTGTACACTTAGATGCTCGTTTTTGAAACAGGTGGGCATCAAAACATTTCATACATGATCTACTACCGGGAGAAAGGGCTGGGCAAGAGATTTCGTCAGGCTTACTACGTAGTGGAGGGCCTCAAGGTCTCGATTTTTCGCTTAGGTGCGGATACTATGTACGAAATGGTGGCCGTGTCCGTTCTCGACGACATCGCAAGCGCCCTCACTTGGGGCAAAATTTCTATCTCCGAGTCGAGCATCACGCTCTCGGACAATGTGACAACTGCGCTCCTGAAGAGCGGGTACTTGGAGTTCGGCGTAAGTGTTGTTTTCTGCTCGTTCCTTTTGAGTGCGATCCAATCTAACGATTGCGTGTCTTACTTTACAAACCATCGCAGGGATACATATTTGAGGTGGACAACACGCAAAGTCTATCCAACAACACAATCGCGTATTCCACGTCGTTTAGTGTTGATGACGGAGCTATAGCTACCACCAATTTGCAAAACGGCGACGAGTACGATGTGTTTGTGCGCGGGAACTTGAGTGAAGTGGCAAATTTCAGCACTGTGTCTCCTACGAGACCTGGAATGCCCCCAGAATCCGATCTCGACTATTCAACCGGAGGTGCGCTTCATGTGCGCATTTCCTGGCCAGATGATACGGGTACGTGCATTACATCAGCACACTTTCGGCAGCGTGTAGAAACTAGAAACTAACACATTTGCTGATCGTATCGACATCAGGCGGAATGCCTATAACAGGATACGAATTTTACATTGACAACAAAACGGTACGATGCTTACAAAACAACAGCAAAAATGAATTGAAAAAACTATCTCGGGCTAACCTTACGTTGGTCTTTTTTGTAGGTGGAAGGAACGTTATACAACTACAAATCGCAAGGGGACTTTGATCTTAAAGTGACGGTGGAAATTGGACGATTGACACCCGAAACCAATTACAGTTTTCACTACATTCCACTGAACGACGCGTCAGCGTGTCCTGGCGTCGACGAAGGTCGTCCCCAACCAGTCGTATACATGACCGACGTGGCGTCAATGCCAATGCCAATCCAGCTGATACGATCAACAGGTGTCACCGGTGGCGGGATTCACGTGGAAATAAAACCTCCAAACGACAGGGGCAGTGCCCAGGATTTGTCCTACCAGGTTTATATGAGTCCAAGCAGGCCAACGCCGAGTTGGACGCGGGTTTACAGCGGCAGAGACAGCAGCTACTGGCAGACGAAGCTGGAAAAAGTGACTGAGTATCGGTTCATGGCATCTTGCATGAACGATGTTGGATATTCCAGTAATTCGTCCGTTTTCCCGCTACGAACAACCCTCATCTCGGCACCAGGTCCACCAAGTGACTTGACTTTTTTCGCCGCAACGGGTGGGATGGTACAATTCTCGTGGAAGAGGCCCGACGACGACGGAGGGAGCCCAATCACCTATTACTCTGTACACGCAAAGGACCCAAGCGACGATCCTGAACTGGTACAGGAGGTAATTGCACCCAACATCAGCTTTGGCGGGCTACTGGCTGACCGAACGTACGAATTCAAAGTATTTGCTGTCAACAGCCTCGGAACAGGGTCCGATCCTGGCGTGGAAAGCTTTTCAACCACTTCAGCCACGCCACCGTCGCTACCTGGTGATCCGGTAGTCCTCCGATCCTCCGGAGGTTCTGCTACGCTAACTATCCGGGTTCCGAACGACACAGGAGGAGTCAAAGTGGACGATTTAGTGTGGAATGTGTATGCAAATGGGGTGAAAGTCCCAGCGGACGCCATTCGTCGATTGGAGACGACATCTGCGTCACCTTCGAAGACGCGTCGTCTCATGTCGAGGGAGCTCACTGCAGATGACGGAACATACATTTCTCTTCAAGCTGGAGGGCTTCTCCAATCTACAACGTACTCATTTACCATTCAGATATCAAATGATGTTGGAGATAGCGACACCACTAATGGAGCGGACACATCAACATCAGTTGCTACAGTACCAGGCGCCCCAGAGCCCCCGACAGCAACATCGAGAACTGGAGGTGCGATTACGGTATCCTGGACGGACCCTGTCGACACTGGCGGGGTTCCGTTGATTTCTTACCGGCTTAGCATGACGCGGTTGGGCAAAGAAGTCGGGAGTTGCAAAGGGATGATTACATCATGCACTATCGGAAGCCTGTTCTCGATTACGGAGTACACGGTGACTCTCGTCACTTTCAACCCCGTGGGTGTGTCTCCGCCTAGTGCTGTCGCTACGTTTACCACGGAGAAAACGTCGCGTCCTCTTGCTCCTCAAGATGCTCACGTCGCGGAGCTGTCCAATACTTTCGTCACTATTCACTGGGACCCCTGTATCGATTTTGGCGGTGGCTACGTTGACACCTACAGAGTGGATGTTGTACAGACCTTGGACACCAGTATTACGTTCTCCGGTCGCATTCCAATCGCTGAGCAGCTTCTTACTATCAATGAGTTGTCCCCTAAGACGGATTATTCTGCCACGGTGGTACGTACTAGCGATACCATTTTGATAACGTCGTAGTGCGTACTCTAACTGCCGTTTTGTCACGTGTGTCCAGCGAGCGATCACAGGCGCTGGCGAACTTGGTGAAGTCAGCAAAGTTATCTTCTTCCGGACACCGCTGTATGCCCATCAGCCTCGACCGCCAGCAGTTGGCTGCCGTAAGACTGTGCTCTGCTTTAATTGTTTGTGTGTGTGTGTGTGTGTTGTTGTATGTAACTTTGACGATTACTGGTGCACTGTTTGTAGATTCACGTACAGTGGCTAACGTGTTTTGGGAGACAGAGGATGATGCGGTCAGCTATCTTCTTTACCGTGATAACGCCTTCTATCATGACAACGGGGAAGATATCACGTACGAGGACGAAATCGTGGTGGGCACAACCTATGCGTACCAAGTGCGAGTTAAAAGGACGGATGGATCTACCAGTGAGCTAAGTGAGGCGACGACGTTCCTTGCCACGACGCCTGTATCAAATGGTTTCGATTGCGTCGGCAACAAAGGACACATCCACTGGCACGACTACAAAAACTCTGACCACGAAACTTGGACAATCACGCCACCGAATCAAACGGGCATTTTGATCAGCGTAAGTCCGGATATTTTCTTCTTTGTAGGCAATGTGAGCGCACAAAAATTAACTTTTTTTCGGGATGTAGTTCTCTATGTTTTGGCTGGAGTGCGACCATGACAGTTTAACTATCAGTGTCACAAAGAGTGGGGTGACGAGGCAGCTGTGGAAGGGAGGATGCCGCCGTGAAGGAACGTTTCTTGTGTCGACTGGCCCCGGGCTTGATAGTGTGACGCTCGCGTTCGTGTCGGATGGCAGCGTAGCTTACGAAGGAATGGCTCTGCATTACGAGATCGTTGACGCGTCGGATGCAGTAGAAGCTGTTTCAGCCCCGTGCCCACTCTCCTCTAACGGGTTTTGCTCACTGAATGGCGCTTGTCGAAAAGGTTCTTGCTCATGTTTCAGTAGCTACGTGGGGGAAAGCTGCACCAATGCAGTTCTCTGTCCGAAAGACCCGACAACATGTACACCGTCGACGTGTGACCCCGTTTGCCTCAAGTCCCAGAATGACGTGATTGTGGTGAGTGAAAATGGCGATGACACACAAGGAACAGGGCAGCGTATGGACACTTCAGCTACCGGAACAGACCCGAAAGCTGTTAAATCGCTTCGACGCGCTCTGGAGCTTGCCACATCCGGACAAACGATTTTACTCTATCCAGGCATCTATAGTGGGGGTGACAACTGTGGTTTGATTGTAGCAACGCCTGGCCTTCTCATTCGTGGATTGAGAGGCCCAGTAGTGACAACTATGGACTGCAAAAACATACACCGTGGACTGACTATTACTGGTGACACCGTGTCAGTCGGGCTGGAAGGAATCACGTTTCAAAATACGTTAGCAACCAGTGACGGTGGAGCAATTAGCGCCTCGGGTGCGATTGTTCTGATGAAGAACATCGTCATCACCAATGGGAACTCTCTCCAAAATGGAGGCGCCATTTACGCGTACCAGGCAAAGTTAACCCTTGCCAATTCGGAGCTTACGAACTGCTCCGCAGTTGCGAAAGGAGGCGCCGTTTTCTTGGACGGGTCGGATCTGGTTCTTGACCATTCGACCATTAAGCTATCCTCCGCAAGCCAAGGGGGTGGCATATATGCGCAAAACATTGTTGCGGTTACCGGCGACAAGGACAGCAAGTTGTGGCAAAATGATGCTGACGTCAATGGCGGTGGAATTTGCATCGCTGGAACATTCACTGGCACCACGCTAAACCTTCTCGCGAACACTGCGTTGGTAGGGGCTGGGCTAGCAGCAACGAGTGGAAGCTCAACCCTTTTGCACGTGAACATCGTCGGAAATCGTGCGGACAACGATGGTGGAGGTATTGCACTACTAAATGCTGCAAGTATGACCCTACAGAACTCGCCGATGAGCACAAATCATGCTCATCGCAATGGAGGAGGAGTTTTTATGGGGTCCAACGGAACTTTTGAGAATAGTGTGGCATCCGAGATATTCAACTGCACGGCTGGTACGTAGATAGAGTTTATGATCTATCGCCGTCCTCGTTGGACTAACTTTTTGCATGTTTTCCCATTAGCTTCTGGCGGCGGATTTTATGCCAGCGACTGGACGCGCTCAATAGTAAATCGTCTTACTGTGACCTCTTCTTCGGCTACGGATTCAGGGGGCTGTGCTGCGTTTTCTCGCAGCTCCGCAACGTTAACTAGCCCTTTCTTCAAAACCTGTGATGCACCTGCAGGCGGTGGGGTGTACGCTGGTGCTGGGAGTAAAATATCACTGCTACATGCTTCGATTGCAGAATGTACCGCAGCAAGTGGAGCTGGGATGTATATTGATTCAAGCTCCGTCGTTGGCGCGAATGATCTGGCATCCGTTATTCGAGATAGTCAAGCTGTTGCAGCAGCGGGGGGCTTGTTTATAACTGGAACCCAGAGCTCAATCCAATTCTTCGAGGTGCAGAATTGCTCAGCCCCTCTTGGGGGTGGGATGGTTGCACAAAAGGCTTCGTCAACGACACTGAAATCGGTCAAAATTGGCACCAACAAGGCAACTAAAAGTGGTGGTGGGCTGTATGTCCAGTTGTCCACGCTTCATGCAACTTCGGTGACAGTGACTAACAACGTTGCTGAGGTTGGTGGCGGAGTCTACATTAACGATACGAGTATTTCGGGTTCCATTTCTGTGAGCATGAATACTGGAGAACGAGGAGGTGGAGTTGCTGCTTCTGGTGTCTGCTCGCTGGAAGGAGCTACTGTCACCTCAAACACGGCCTCGAAGAGAGGCGGTGGGCTATCAGTTGAGACTGGAGTTCTATCACTGAAATCCTCTTCGATCCGCTCTTGTTCCGTTTCCCAGGGTGTCGGTGGGGGAATTTCGATCGTGGACGCCGATGTGAAGCACTACGCATTGACCGTCGAAAACTGCGTATCTCTCCGTGGTGGAGGCGTTTATGCAAACTCATCAGCGTTCTACCAATATCCGACCGAAGAGAGTACAGATAATGCAGCGTCACTGACCCAAAACCGGGCAGACGAGTATGGAGGCAGTATCTTTATTGACGGGGAAGGAACGACTATCAGCGACGTCGTAGTTACCTACGGCAACGCAACATTTGGGGGTGGACTTGCCGCGTTGAATGCTACGTCATTTGTTGTGCTGAATGCAGATATTTCCTACTCGACAGCAGCGAGGTTGGGAGGTGGTTTTTACTTCGGGTCAGGCGCAAATTGCGTGTTTCGAGACGCCAGGGTAACTAACAACAAAGCTGGACAATCCGGGGGTGGGCTAATGCTTCTTGACGCTACCGTATATCACTCGAACTTGCAAATCGTCAATAACGCCGCCCCAACAGCAGGTGGTGTGTACCTGAATACTGAGCTACAACCAGCAAGTTTTTTATTGTGGGGTGACGCCGCGGACCAGAGGTCGCGTATCCACGCAAATGTTGTCGATCCGAAGGGTGGCAATGGTGCGAACGTCGTGCTGGGTTGCGCCAGCAACTGTACGCTATCCGGCTTGGTCATTTCCGGTGCCAAACTAGAAGTTGGACAAGGCGCCGGCGTGTTAGTTATGGGTCGTGGCAGCGCAAGGATTTCCAACTCTCTCATTGCTAACAACTCCGCGGTAAATGGTGGAGGAATTGCGGTTAGCGATGCTGCGATGACAATTATTGAAAACGTGGCTGTCGTGGGAAACGTTGCAAGCGATCGGGGCGGTGGTCTTTGGGCCGAAAGCTCGGCGTTCTTCCCTGAAGTCGACCTCTTCAGTTGTGTATTTTACAACAACTCTGCAAGAATTTCTGGCGGGGCGATTTCCCTCTATGGGGTTTACGTGAACAGCTCCGTCTTACTTGTGGTGGAGAACCACGCCGGGAACAGTGAGTCAGGTATGGGTGGCGGACTCCACGCAGATAAACGTACCAGCCCAGACACACCGTCTAGTGTCATGGCAGACACGTGGCTGTTCCTGTTGAACGACGCACCGATCGGAGGCTCCATCGCTGGTGTTAAAGCTTCCAAGATTAGTCTTCTTGAAGCTTACATCACTCGCGACGCGGACAGGTTTTTCACTGATAAGTGGTCAGTCCTTTTTGAAAACCTTGTTGGCTTCAGATACGTTGAAAGCCGGGCCCAACACAAGGTGGACGCTCAAAAGGGAGATCTCGTCTACCTCTCGGACAAAGACTCGGTTTTTAAACTGCTCTCGTCGTTCGCGACTTACGGATCAGCAGACGCTGGAGGAGGAATCTACATCAACCTTAACGCGTATTTCTATAGCGCAGACTCCGAACTCAGCTCCAACACGGCAAACGAACGCGGTGGTAGCGTGTGCTTATCGAACAGCGCCCAAGCCTCTTTCGTCTCCGTCAAAGTGATACGTAGCGGTGCGTCCCTTGAATACTTACTGTACGGATTCTTGTGATGTGACTTTAGTTTACTGACCGTTTGCTGCACTACCAGAGTCCAAGACGTCCGGAGGCGGGATCTTTGTAGAGACTTCGTCGAAAGTTTATGCTGAGAGCTCAGACATATCCAACAACTTTGCCGACGACTCGGGGGGTGGAATTTTTATCGACACGGGTGATAAAAACGCCGTCACCCTGAATGGGTCCGTAGTCGAGGGCAATTTTGCTCACGGGGAAGGATGCGGTACGAAATATCTTGCCCCTCTTCAAAACTAAAACATCACCTCGGTCGACCCACTAAGTATGTATTTGTTCTCATCTACCCAGGTATCTTTGTTGGGCGGGAGGCTGTCTTCGCGGGGTACAAGTCCCAGTTTGTGGGCAATGGTGGGGTCACCTCCAGTGGGAAAAACGAAGGTGGTGGGGCGATTTCTTCCGTTGATGGTGTTGTGAAGCTCACGAACTGTACGTTAGTAAACAACACTGCGCTAGTTGGTGGCGCTATCCACGTTGACCGAGGCGGTTCGGCAGCGATCATGAGCTCCGTATTTACCGGAAATACTGCGGATCAAAGTGGAGGAGCGATTGCGACAGACGTCAAGGCGAAAATCACGATTGCTCTACACACTTGGTTCGACAACAACGCGGCACATGTCGGTGGAGCAATCGCATCGACTGGTATATCTACGGCCACGCTCTCGTCGGTAGTTTTACACGGCAACCAAGCCCTCGAATACGGTGGGGCTCTTTATGTTACGGACCAAGCTACTCTCACGATGAAACTAGGGGAAATCACTCACAACAGTGCCGTACTTGGTGGGGCTCTTTATTCGGATGAGCGGTCTACAATCAGCATATCGGACTCCAAGTTTATTGACAATGCAGCGTTTACTCGTGGTGGCGCGCTGTATTACCAGTCGATTGACAATGCCACGACGACCGGAATCACCTGTAAAGGGAACACGGCACCAAGTGGAGGGTGTATGTTTTGGATATCAAGAGATGCAGATCGTAGTCGTGTTGACCCTTGTACGGCCTGCACGATGGAATCCAACGCAGTGTACGACATCGCAACCAATACGCGAGACGTCCAGGTGATGTGGTGGCCTGAGAACATAACCAGCGGCGTACCTATACTGGAACAGCCCGATGAGGAGTCGATTGAGGCGATCAAGACGCGGAACGAAAGCCTGGAAAAGGAAATGTATGTGTGGCCTCGACTCAAGGCTGTGGATCTCTATGGGCAAATCGAAGTACTTGACAATCAGACGGAGTGTATCGTGAGCGATGGTCTGTGCAGTGAACAAACCGAGCGCTTATTTTTTGAGCCGCGCTCTTTGGTCCGTGCTGCTGCTGGGGTCATCTCCTATCGCGAAGCCACTTTCACTGCAGCCAACCGAACCCCAGAAGAAGGCATCTACACCACCGACATTTCGTGCACTCTACCAGGGCCCGAGCCGCGGAGTTTTGTCCAGAATGTAAAGCTACTGACGTGCTTACCAGGATACTCGGTCAACCAAGGGTAAGCTCAATCCACCCTAGATTCACAACACGCTTGGGGTGCTGATATGTAATTTCTTTCTGCTTTTCAGTGTGTGCGAACGCTGTTCAGCAAATACGTACAGGTATTCGCTTAACGCTGTAGTGGTTCGGTGCAAAGATCTGTAACTAAATGTTTTGTTCGTTGGTGCAGTTTGGACGGCGTAAAGTGCTTCAACTGTCCACCAGGAGCCAAGTGCAACATGACTGTACGACGTGCAACGGATACAATTGCGGAGGAGCTCGGTACCGTATCCCCACGCACGGAAGAAGGCTTTTACCTCTTTTCAGCCCCAGCATCAAAGCAGAAGGCGAATTGTCTTGAGCCTTCCCAATGGAAAAAGGAAGATCCGTGCAAGGCACTTGCTTTGGAAGACCCGACGAGAAACCTCTCGGATTTGATATACGGGTGCTCAAACCTCATCGATTTTAACGTATATTGGTCGGCTGGCCGCCTGTTTTCGTGTCTGTCGGGGAAAGCTTTCTACACCTGCGACGTAAGGCCTTGATGCTCGAGATGAGCGGTGTTACTTGGTGCTTACAGTTGTTAGTTGTTTGTTTTGCCCGGTTAATTTTTATAGGTGGAGGGCGCTTGCCAAGCTGATGTTTCGGTTCAAACACTTGCTCTGGCATCCACGGTGAGCAATGTATCATGTGCCAGCGGCTACGATTTGGCAATTTGCTCAGTGTGCGCCGACGGATACAAGCGAACCACGGATAGCTCGTGTTTGCGTAAGTGATGGACGCACTATCCCTAGTGGTATTGTGGCAATGGGATTCCTAAATTTGTGGGTTTAATGTTTTGAATGTAGCATGCGATCAGGCAAATGCTCAAGTTCGAGCGTCTATTCGATGGCAGAACTTCGTCATACCTGTGCTACTATTTCTTGTCCTTATCGGAGGAATCTACGGTATGAGAGTTTACCTACGCGATCTCACAGAGATTGATCTGCTTGCGAAAGCCGAAGCGGATAGACGGTTGAAAGCTCATGCTTCCAAGAAGGGAATTGGTTCACAGACGAGTACTGCCGGCCCGACAAATTCTGAGGAAGTGGTGGGGCGCGAGGGCAAAGAGAAGAACAAACTCTTAGCTTTCTTCAAGAAAGACCCTAATCGCAACGCCAAGATATTATTTGGAGTGGAAGTGCGCCCGCCGGTGAGGACATTCCCTGTAAATCCGAGCAAGTTCAAGATCATCATTGGGTTCTTCCAGATATTTGGCAACTTCCAGAGCTCATTTGTCGTGAAATGGTCGTCCAGCGTCCAAAACGTCATGAATTTCTCGCAGAAGTTCAACCTGGTAGGGAACCTACGTGGCCATTATTGTATTGGCAGAGCTCAAATAACGTTATGTGAACGTTATTGACTAGGATTTGGTGGCTATCGCTGGTATTGACTGCGTCGTCACAAAGAATTTCTACTTCGACTTCACGTAAGTTTATCTTGGTTGAGTTTAGCTCGAGGTACTCTTCTGACATGTGTACTTGGATTTTCATGCCTGTTTTTATTAATTTTTAATTTTTCTGTTAGTGCCACCGTGAGTTTGGTCGTGTTTGCCCTCACGGTTATCACCGCGTACTTTTATGCGGGCATGCGCAGTTATCGCACAAAGCTGCAGCTAATTCCACGCAACTGCCTGCGATGTGGACTTCCAGTGCTGGAGAGTGAAGTGATTCAAAACGATGATGAAAGCTTCAACCCACTCCGGCTACTGCGGAGCTGGTGGCGGACGTACAAGTTCTACAACGGCAAGTTATTTGCTAGTCCCGTGGAAACGCCTAAGGGAGATCCCCAGGACGAGATCTCGCTCGCTCTTTCAATGCTAAAGATGACTCGGTCGCTGAATCGCAAGTTTGGGATGTCACAAGTTCGAACTCCGTACTTGGGCTTGTTTCGATCGGTGCATGCTACGTGCCCTACAAAGCGGCAAATGCTTTCTGACGCGGTGCTTGATCGCACAATTCGCAGTAATCTCCGAGTGTGGCAAGCTCGAGTGAAGCTTCGCATGAACTATCTGACGTACCGAAACAAGTGTCTGAAGCTCTACTGCTGGATGGCTCTCTTCCTGTACCCATCTGTCTCGAAGACCATACTAACAGTCTACAACTGCCAGGAGGTTGGCGACATCTTTTATCTCGTGGCGGATCGGCGTTTAGTGTGTTACAACGGACAATGGGCAGTGTTTGGTATGGTCGCGACGATCGGAGTCATCGTTTGGGTGGTGGGAATCCCGTTCTTCTTCGGCCTCCTGATCTGGTTAGCACAGGACCGCGGCGTTGCTGCGCGGATTAAGTTGCTGCGTGAGCCGCAAATGCGAGCACAACTGCAAAAGTGGTTGAAGAAAGTGGAGGAGCAGCAAATTGCAGATGGCCGGTTTGTTCGAGACATGGACAGTGATGAGGTTCAAGACGAAGAGCTGGCGAAGTACATGAAGAGCAAGAACTTGACGGTACGCTACCACAAGTCGGCAGCCTGTCGTTTGACGTACATAATGAATAGCGATACTTTTTATGCGTAGGATTCTACGGTTCAAGCGAGACTGGGCTTTATCTACGCTGAATGTAGGTGCTGCTAATGATATGCACGCCTGTTCACAACTAACATTTCCTCTTTTTTATTTGTTCCCTCAGATACCATCGACTACTGGTGGTTTGAAGTTGTGGATCTTTCACGTAAGCTTTTCCTGAGTGGTGTGATCGTGTTCGTGGAAAACGGAAGTGTGGAGCAAGTCCTGTTGGCACTCGCCGTCTGGTAAGTTGTTGATTGATTTGCTTACCGGTAATGGGTCGGTAACACGACACGCAGTGCTGACAAGTTGGTTTCATGTCTTTCAACGAAACAGTTTGACGACAATGTGGTTCCTGCTATTCTTCCAACCGTACGACGGCTACTCAGACAACCTCATCGCGAGTATCACGCAGCTGCAGCTCTTTTTCACCTTGTGGCTTGGAGTCATGATTCGGCTGAACGATCTCAATGCCGAGTCGCAGATCAATGTGCAGTTGCTGAGCTTCTTGCTGGTTGGAACGTGCATTGCTGTGACAGTATTCGGTCTGACCATGATCGTCGGCGAAGGGATCTCAGAGTCCCGACGAATATTTACTGAGTCGACAGCACAGTTTCATGCGAGCAAGAAACAAGTTCAACAAGAGGTGCGGAAACGGTGGTTAACGATGGTTCAAGGCGTACAATTACGCAGCCTACGAGATGCAAATGCTGCGTTACGGCGGACACCTGAGCTTTAGCAACTTCAGTGTGCCCGCTATGCTGGAAGCCTTCCGTCGTGCTAAGATGATGAAGAGTGAAGACGCTGAATACGCCACCATCGCCCAAAATCGAGGAGGAAGTTGATCAATCTACCAGTGAATGTCGCCCCGTGTATCTCGAAGAGGTACTTTTTGGTTTGTAGATCACTGCTCTACGTGAATAAATGTGCATATTTGTGCTGGAGGTGTGCCTGGTTCGTTGCTTCGAGCCTTGGCGAAGTGGTGGTCGATTTCAAACTTGACAAGAAGCCTGATGCACCACCAGTAGTTACTTCGGCGTGGACGTAGCAAGGAAGTTCCTAGGTACAGTCCAATCCTTTTTACGGAGTCCGCATTCAACGCCGTGAGTTTGGTTGATTGGACGACGGGCCGCCGCCCATGCCGTAATTGCACATTTGGCACTCCTGCGTCCTCCAGTGATACGCCCCGTTGATGACATCAAAGCCGACAGCGAACTCGGCGCAATACCTATCGTAGAGTGCTTCCCACTCGCCAAACGTTATGATCTCGTACTGGCGGGCAGGTGTCGAGCCGAGACTGTAGAAACAGCAACAATCAAGACTCGGTAAGTATAACGAATTCCTATCACACCTGTCGACAAATCCAACAGACACAACTTACGCTTGGGTGGCCTTGAGGGACTGCTCCAGCGTGAACCCGGACAGAAACATGGAGATATACGGCGGCACAATGGTCCTCTGGTGCGACAAGCACACCAACTCAGCATTCAGCACTGGTCCTGGCGCGTCATCTGCTTGACTTCTCACAAACTTTCTCCACTTGTTCAGCCACTTTTTGGGCACCAGGAAATACGTCGCGTACTTGCTCCGTCCATTCACCGACAAGTGTGGAGCCAACTGCTGCGATCTGCTGCCCACCGAGTCCACCGGGGAGAACAGTCCTTTGGGGTACCCGTTCTTCCTCTGCAGGAGCTCCAGCATCTCCTCGGAGCCCGCGATCTCGCCGTCGAACCTCGCTTGCTTCTTCTCCTCGGCCTCCAGCTCCCTGGCCTCCTGCTCCAGCACACACGTGGTGCAGTCGCTGCACGATCGCAAGCTGAAGCCTCTCAGCTCCGGCGCGTAGACCGCGATCTCCCTGAACACGTCCCCACTGACAATAGCGCGTCGACTGCGGCCCACGCATTGCGCGGCGGGCAGCAGCGCGTCGTGGGCGCACACAATCATGGCCCCGGCCTCGGCCAGCGACGAATTAGCGGCCATTTTGAGCGACTCCGACTCGAAAACGTCCCTCTTTTTAGCGGCATTTTGCCGCCGCTGCTGCCTTTTCGTGCGGCGGAACTGCTGCAGAAACTGCTCGAAGTTCTGGCAGCGCTTCTTGTAGGCGCCGAGCCACGCGCGGCTCACGACGACGCAGCTGGGCGGGCACGCAGCAGCGTCCTCGAAGGACCGCGCGGCCGCGCGCGCCAGCAGCTCCTTGATGTGCAGCATCTCGGCCCCGCGCAGCACGGCGAGCGAGCGCGGCCAGTGGTCGGACGCGGCCGGCAGGAAGCTCGTCACGGCGCCGAAGCGACGCGTGACGACGCGCTCGAGCGCCAGCTGGACGCACGGAGATGACGGAGACAGCGACCGGCAGGTGGACGCGACCTGGAGCACGTCCCGCGCCGAGAGGAGCGAGAAGAGGTGCGCGAGCAGACCCTCGGGCAGGTGCTCCATGGCTCTGGCTGGTGCTGCTGCAGGACGATTGGCAAATAACATATTGAAATTGAATATGTACGTGTCTTTTTTTGGAAAAAACAAATATGAATACGTATATATACAAATATGCAACATGAACCATATTTCGTTTTTGGAATTAAATGTGTAAGACATCGAATGCACGTCACAAAGTCAACTTAGCTCGTTGACCAATCAGATTGATTATAGGTTTCTATAGATTTGTAAGTTGAAAGTTAAACTTGAAAGTTCACCATACCAAATTGACTATGACCTAAATAATGAACTCACTTTCTTTTTGCCATCGAACGTACCAACCTCATGGCATCGTAGCACTGGAAGAGTCCAAGTCTCGCCTTGCCACCGACATTCTCTCCTGGACCATCGAGCATTTGCTTCATCTCCTCGATTTCGTTGCCCTGGCGTTGAACTGTCGTTCGCATGTGCAACACTCGTTCGTCGAAGACGGCCGTCTTCAGCAACGCGCTGGTACTGTACTGGGCGACGCGGAGATGCTCTTCGTGGGTCACACCAAAGTCGTCCAGCGAAGGGTATATGGTGATCTGCCGCTAAATTTCTCCGGCCCTATCCGCCAAGCCTGCATCACGCCACTTATTGTCGAGCTTGACGATGGCAGCAAGAAGGTGCATGGGCAGCGACATTTCGTTGTCCCGGTCGCCCGCTAGAATTCTGGGCGCCCCATCGTAGCACTTGGGGCAGTGCTCGGCACTCAGGACTCCATAGGGAAATTTATCCCATGCACAACTGGTGAACCTTCATCTTGGCGCCATCGAGTAGGCCGTCGTAGTGCGGCCTTCTCCTACGCGACGTCTATGGCGTTGTCGTTGCTCTTGTGTCTCCAGTCCCTCGCGAATTCGATTCACGTCTTGAGAAGTGCGTCAGGGCTGGGCTGCTTCTCGGCATCGGATCTTGTCACGAAGAACCACTTCTGGAAGATCAAATCGACGAAATAATTAGTCCGAACCTCCTCTAATCCCGAAAGCAGGCACCCTGTTCAATCTACTACAGTCCTACAAGGCATAGTAGCCCGGAAACTACCTCGGGTTGATGTGCCCTCCGCTCATGCTGTTGTAGGGAGCCAACCAGGGAGCGCAGGTGCGAGTCAGAAGATTCCGGAAGTAGTCGCTGCCGGCAGTGGACAACTTCCGGCTCGATCCCTCTTCGATCTTCCGTCGACAACGATATCATCGCCACTCACCACCACGTCGCTCCCCTCCTCCTCACCCCCATCCGAGTAGCTTCTCGTCATTTGGGATGAACTGGTCGACTCTGGCCTCCGAACGACTCTTGGAGACGGGGCTATATATATTAAATGTTGTGGCACCGACGACGGCGAGGGTAACAACGGCTGCATCGCCCTGCCCTCTGCTTCAGGCAGTTGGGACTCCTCATGGTACACGAAATTATCTTTCTCCTCGGCTTCCTTTTCTTGGTACGGCGAAATCGGATATCATCTAATCGTCCTCCGTCTTGACCCCTCGGCGTCAGCTCGGCAGTCCACCGTCTCGGCACCTCGAACTTCAGCTCGGCAGTCCACCGTCTCGGCAGTCCACCGTCTCGGCACCTCGAGCCTCGGCTCGGCAGTCATCCACCGTCTTGACCACACGGACCTCAGCTCGGTAGTCTCTCGATTTCAAACCCACGAGCCTCACCTAGCATCCAAGACAACAGCGGCTAGAAATGCTCAACCGCCCACGTATGAAAGCAAGATCACGGAGGACCTAGAGTTGTGGATCTTCTCCATCGAGCAATATTACGCGGACTATCATCCCCAGATGGTGGGGGAGTCGGCACAGCTCGTGACATTGATCTCTTGCCACTTGGAGGTGACTCCTATGAATTGGCATCGCCATCTTCAATCGAGTGCGACGCGACGGGTAGGAGAGATTGTCAAGATAGCCATGCGCCGCCGTTTTCTCGCCCCCGGGTCACGAGTATTGCCTTCGGGGGCGCCTCTGGGCATTGAACCAGAAGGGTAATCTGCATGATTGCATCGCCGGGTTCCAGGACCTATTCATTCCATGTACGCAGCAAATCTCGCCGATCGAGCTTCGCTTCTACTTCCAGCAGGGCCTGAAATCACCGCGTCAAACCATTTGAGGGAGCACCATCCCCAAAACCTGCGTCACCAATCGATTCTTCGCGTTTAAACACATCCAAATCGTCACAAAAGCAAACAAAAACATTTTTTTTAAATTTGAGCTTGGTTGCCTTGCGCCAAACGCCACTGTGGTCAACTGAAGCCTATCTGAAGAGCTAAAAGTGGAGATGGGATAGACAGCTATGTAATAGGAAGTCAACTCGAACCTCGCACTTTGACGTTTCGACCGAAAGTGGTTTACGTCGTCTGATATTACAATAGCATCCTACATTTTCCGATTAAAATACTTCCTCCGTTCAAAAACATTAGGGACCTTTCGCCAAAAATGGTCATCCTTGTAGGAAGTACAAGCTGCCATAGCTTAGCTTTAATACTCTGTAAGACCCCAATGGGCGTGATACTACAACTCCCTGAGAGTTAAAGGAGCAATTCACTAACGCGAGCCTCAGAGGCGCGACTGTCCGGACAGTCTGCCGCTTATTTCATACAAAAGACTAACTGTGAGTCCAACATGGGACCCGTGTATAATGCATGAAGAATGCAGGCGCAGTTTTTTTTTTTTTTTTATAAACCTTGCTTTGATATTACAAGCGCGACCAACACGCTTCACTGACATGTGAAAATGCACAACCTTTCGCATTCTACAGCTTAATGCACGGAAACTTCGCCTTCAGCAATATTGTTTTTAGCACGATTAAGCTTGCTTTAATAAATAACAATACGGCAAGCAACACAGAGCCTTTCAATTCATGCAGGAAAAATACGCAAACGGTTAACTCGTCAAGCACGAACACGATGGTTCTGTCCAACCTCGTCAGACTCCACCACACAAGTATTCCACGAATACAACGCACCTGTCAATTTGCAAAAAAATCGCAAAAGATACTTTTGAAGGAAAACGACATGTGGTGTATGAAAACGCAACTTTTGGGCGCCTATCCTAGGCCACCTAATTGAGATACTTGGGTACACTCAGCTCGACTCGGTAAGTTCGACGCAGCTAAGTACGGTTCGACTTGACGAAAGTGCGACCCAGCGAGGACTCGACTCAGCGAGGAACCGACTCAACGAGCAAGGTTTTTTTATCCAGCGAGGTTAAATCAGGGCTCGGCGAAGGGTCGCTTGGAGATCTGTAACGACTCCATTTCACTAGATATTTGTATAGAATCTTTTAGGAAACCAAAAGGAGGAGTCCGAAGGGACTCCTCGAAGACACAGACACATAACTAACAGAGCAGAATTTTCTAAGTCCAAGACAAGGGTACACTTTTCCGGTAAGTCCCTGCACGGGCTGGATTATGCCTGCCGTCGTTCCCCGAGAGGCATAGCTTGTAGGGGAATCGGCCTGGTAGCGCGAATAGATCAAGGTCTCTTCGCGGTATGTGCCCTTCCCCGGGCCAGGTCGGCCCGGGGAAGGGCACATACCGCTACAGCTACCAGCGAAGACCAAGTCTCGTCGAACTCGACGAGCCGGTGGGCCTCAGCCGAGGGCATCGTAATTCTCCTAGTCGGGCGCACGCTGCGCTCGGTGACCTGTAAAAGCGCTCACGCACCGACGTACATCCTTTGGTGTGAGGTCACAGGGTTGTGGAACGTAGATCGCTAGCTTAGCGAGTCTCCGAAGAAAGGATGTACGTCGGCGCGTGAGCGCTTTTACAGG